>WEIV01016016.1:45800-62136 GCA_013390005.1 Calyptomena viridis | reverse complement strand
ATAGTGTTGCAGTTCTTATGAGGTAGTTAGGCCTATCTTGTAATGTACTTGGACAAAAGTTGTAGCATAATAAATGCATGTCTAGTCGGCTTACCACTTCAAATTACTGGTGAAAACAAGTGCCCCCTCTGGACTTGGACAGGTACAGTGGGCAGNTCTCCTCATCACGGCATAAAACATTAGGAAATATTTCTAGGTGCTGACAACTTCATGGAAATCACATATAGATACATACTATGGAACACTCCACAAATGGTTTATCTAATTACTATAGTAGTTAGATAAAACAAAAAGGGAATAATAAACAACTTTAACTAGAAAGAGTATAGAACAGGTAGTTAGCAGACAAGGGCAGCTACACTTTCCCCTCTCAGTCTGCTTCCTTTGGACTGCCCTTCTTTGCTAAACACATATCTCTCCTATGCTGATATTTCTCCCATTAATTTTAGTAATATTTTACACTTACTGGCCTAACACATGAATTTGCCCTGCTATGACACATTTATGGATTAAGAATGTTCCTCTTTAGATAATTAAAACTCAGGCAAAGCTACCCCATAGGAGGTAGTGCACAGTCATGTTGAAGTCTACAGATGAGATGAGAGGAAACAGAACGATTTAGACACGAAGCTCGGTTGATATACATGGGAATAAACCAGTAAAGCTGACATTATAAGAGCATGACATTTGTCACAGAAGAGAAGGCAAATAGAGACTCAGACCTCTCCTGCCAGTATTGCATACATGACATGCATGCTCATCATAATGCAATACTGGCAGGAAGGGTCTGAGTTTTATTTGCCTTCTCTTTTATGACAAATTTCTTGGGGTTCCACAGGTTCTCCACTCTGTGGTCACACAGCTCTTTTTCCTTTCAAATCAAGCTTGCATCTACCCCCTAATACTTGCACTGTCCAACTGTCCTATATTAACTTCAACATTTATGATTAGCAAGTTTTCTATCTTTTTCTTCATTGCCTGATATTCCTTTTTCCTAAGAAAATAATCCACTACTTGAGAGAAAAAAGTTGCAGGATCACTAATGTCTATTAAACAGGAATAAGTTAGGCTAATTTGTCTCCTTAAAAGCGTTAATGTGGCAAATAACTGAATGTCCTGGATTGCCTTATTCAATGTGAGACCCTACAAGAATGGGGCAGAGTAAGGTTGTAGATGGTGCAACTTAGTTTTTCCTTCTTTTTAGATTTGTACAACAGCTAACCTTATTAAGAGTCAAGTTGGGTTTTTTTGGAGGGAGGGAGCTGGGTTTGGGTTTGGGTTTTTTTTAACAGAAATCTTAGGCAAGCCATACACTAGAGAGCTAAGTCTTTTTGCACTGCACAAGTGGAGCCAAATAGGTAGCACCCACAGAGAAAACTATCTAAGAACTGGGATTTGAAAGTTATAACTAATTTCCATATCTTATATTTACAGTGATGGGTACTGCTTGCAAGATGATATGTGGCAAGCTTACCCTTATTTGCCCTAGGTCCTTGACATAGATGATTTGCAAACTAAAAACAGACAGACACAATCCCCAAAGTTTAACAAAATGAAGAAAGAAGTGTAAACAAGATTTAGCCATATCTTGCTAGTTCCCATAGATGACAAACTGACCCCTGTGACTTTGAAGTGTTAAGTTAGTTAAGAAACTGTTATCTATATCTTGTTTTAAAGTCCGGTATTTTTATTTTAAATCCAGTTTCACACCTCATTTTTCTGCCACTGACCCATTAACAAGATAACTTTGGGCTGGGGTACTGCACTACTGTCAATGTAACTCTATTTATCATTCAAGAAAAAACCAAGAACAACAGATACAGACAGTGCATCAACAGATTTGGAACTGCTTTTACTTTCCAGGAATAAGCACGGCCTGTTTCTCATCTGAGGCACTCAACTCCTGATCAGCTTCATGGTTCATGTTTCAGTCAGTAAATGCACCTTAGAGCAACTTAGTTGTACCTTAATATTCATTTGGAAACCATAATTTAATAATAATGAAATTAAGACTGCCACAGACTTGTAATTTTTTGCCTCTCTGTTGGACAAAAATGCAACAGGTTCCCTATTCCCTCAACAGTACAGTTTGTACATTAGGATAGTTATAGATTTCCTTACCATCTTCCACAGTGCCTTAAAAGAAAAGAAGTATTGCCGCCTTTTTTTTTTTTTTAATGTAATTCAAAATAGAAGTGCCCCCACAGAGTAAAATAAAAGAAGTTTAACAAACACCTCTTGCAGGTTACTTCAGTACAGTTCAATTTAATGCAGAAAGGCCTATTTCAAAGTGGAATTAAAATCTGTGTGGAGGCAAAAAGCCTCTTTTTTTCTTACAGTCTTAGAGATTTGAAACTCTGGAACAAACCTGCACCTGTATATACAAGGAATTTGTGAGTGTACCTTATTTTTTCAACATTGCTATCCTGGAAAGGGCCTGGTTTAATCCTAGCATGGAAAAGTATCACAAGTGGTAGAGCAGATTGCTCTGCAACAGAAGACAGCCCAAGAATTACTAACAGCACAGTATCAGAGGCATGAATACAAGGAGTGCAGTCCCACCATACCCGAGCAAGATAAGCAGAACAGGTTTAGTCACAACAGATTCAATCTTCTAGTCAGCAAGAACTAGGCATATCCACAATCACCAGGCAGCAAACCAAAACAAAACACAACATAGCTACAACATAACTCAGGCAAGGAAAAAGCCTGAACTTAAATACAGGCCTTTGGCCAGTGGATAAATTATGCGTGGATTAAATACAGGCCTTTGGCCAGTGGATAAATTATGCGTGGATGGGGACCCAAGATGCAGCAAGTCAGGGCAGTTAGGGCCTGCTGGTGTATTTGACAAACACATGAATAAGAGATGTGAGCAGTTAAGAAATAGATCTAAGGCATAGCTGTACAGCTGAACCCTTTTTGAGTGGAAGAATGTGAAGAAAAACAGATACAGGTTTCTGTAGCCGAAATCTATCAGATAAACAGACGACCCACCTACATAGTTACTATGTAGTTATTTTTATGATTTTCAGTAAACAGAATTCACAATGCCATACATGTCAATGAATTTTACAGCAACATAAGTTTGATAAGTTATACCTGTATTTAGAAATACATGTTACAAATTAAATTATTGCCCAAATACAGATATGTTCTAACCCAATTTCTTAAATGTCAAAATAGTATGGCTCATATGTCCACAGAGAATATATTTTGCCAAATATTGATTTACCAATATTGCTTGCATGCATTCTGTCTTTCCATAAAACACTTGTTTATTACAGAAACAAATATCCAAAGCCCAAACAAATCAATAAACTGTGTGCAATAACAAATAGGAAGTGTATATACTTACACCGAAGTCAATAAAATTATTGTACAAGACTACCTTTTCCCTTTTTTTTTTTTCCCTTTTGAATACCACACGCAATTTTATATTGGCAGGATTTATGCTAATTATTTGAGGGTGTTATTGATGCAGTTTGCAGAACATTGGTAATTCAATAGGGCAAACACAGAAATTCCTAGTTCAATTCCTGGTCAATGTCACCATGTAACAGTGGTCAAAATATCTATTAATTTTCATGAAAATTTGGTAGTGGATCTATGCAGTATTCTTAGTTTGTGTTGCTCTAGCTCATTAAACTTTGGTGACTTACTTTAATTATCTGCTCTCATTTTCTTATTGGTAATTCTTTCATCTTCCAAACACTGTGCAATATCATAGGATATTTAGACCAGAAGGTGCTTGCGACATAAGCAAATTATACCCTGATTACTGGGTCAAATCATTAGTCCGTTTAACTATTTAATAAGATCAGAGTGCATTCGCAATCTAAGAAAATAAAAGCAACCCAAACTTCACAGCCATTTTAACCTGTGATATCTAATTATCACTTCATCCAATTAGTTTTGGAAAAGCCAAGGATCAAGCACGTGATGTAAAAAAATTTAAAGACCAGCAAATAAAATAATCCTTCCACATGAAGAAAGGCAATTCTTGTCCAGTGCTGTGCAAAGATTATTTTCCTGTTCTACAATTATGGCATTGCTGAATTCGTATAGCTATAAATTCAAAATTTTCACTAGGTAAATTCATTCATCATAAAGTGTGAAGAACCTTTGTGATACAAAGCACAGAATTTTTTTCCCCTATTCTAGCACATTTATGTATGTGCATACACGCACACACACAGAGTATAATAAATGTCTGTTTTCCTTCATCTATAATGCGTTTTCAGAGAAAAAAAAATCCTGCAAAGTCCTGAGCTTGGAAGTTATACTACTTTATATACAATTTTCTATTTTATTCACTTCCATGTGTAGTCTACTTCTATGAACTTTCTTTCATCCATGCTAACTTGAGAGCAGTAATTCTGATTTTGCTGCTCCTGTAACAAGCCCTTATAACTTCTCCTCAAAAGATGATAAGCTCAGCTTTGACAGGTGTATTTGGTACTCCCTGATGGTCCTCAGACTAATAAATACTTCAAGTTTCAGAGGCCTCCTTCCCTTTGGTCTGTTTACAGAATTAGTCAACCATAAAAAATTACATTAACCTTTATTTTAATATTCCCCTGATGGTACTGCATGAGGCTTTCAGGAGTTTACTGACATGATCTGGAGTCAGTGTAGTACTGCTTTGAGATGATGCGGGAATAGCAACAGGATGACAGATGTGGTCAGTCACTGGTAACAGGAAGCAAAGGTGAACAGAATTATTTCTAGTGCAAATTTCACAATACATGCCTACTTAAATTAAATTTGATAACACGCTTAACTGTTAATAATTAACATGTAGTTAGGGTGACTGTGCCACTAGACAAATATCCTTGAGGTACCTCTGAAGAGACAGGCATAGCATCAATAATGCTATGCAGAAACACTAGCACACTCCTTGAACATTATGGTTATTTTAGCATGATGCTATGCCTATACCTTACTATGTGGCATAAACAAGCTGCCTGTAATACTTTAGTTTACTTAAGTCAGCCCTGACTGTACCCTGACAGATGATAAAAATCATATTTTAGACCTCTACTCTTTTTCACTAGGCAGATGTGTGACAACAGAAATAACTGAATTTTTTTTAAAAAAATCTTACAATAGATGCTGAGACTGCAGTGCTATGTAGACAGCACTTTACAAAGAGGAGGGTCTGTCACTTGAAATGACTCTGCAGTTTACAATTCTACCTTACTAGCTCTCTTCCACCTTATTTGGACAGGTATATTTTTTGTAGCTGTCAATGACTTGAAGCCATAACCTGACACTTGCACAATACAAGCCAAACTCAATATTTTCTATTAAGATTTGTTCAAAAAAATATAAAGAGATGCTGGAAAGCAGTGTGGCAGAAAGCCACCTGGAGGTCCTGGTCAATGACAACTTGAATATGAGTCAGCAGTGCCCTGGCAACCAGGAGGGCCAACCATGTCCTGGGGGGCATCAGGCAAAGCATCACCAGCCAGTCAAGGGAGGGGATTGTCCCACTCTGATCTGCACTGGTGCAGCCTCACATTGAGCCCCATGGGCAGTTTTTGGGCATTGCAATATAAGAAATATATTAAGCTCTTAGAGAATGTCCAAAGGAGGGGAGCAAAAACAGAGCGGGGAAGTTGTATGAGGAGCAGCTGAGGTCACTTGGTCTGTTGAGCCTGGAAAACAGGAGACTGAGAGGAGACCTCACAGCAGGCTACAACTTCCTTGTGAGGGGAAGAGGAGAGGGAGGCACTGATCTCTTTGTTGTGACCAGTGACAGAACCAGAGGGAATGGCCTGAAATTGTGTCGGGGAGGTTTAGGCTGGACATTAGATAAAGGTTCTTCATCCAGAGCGGGGTTGGGCACTGGAAAAGGCTCCTCAGGGAAGTGGTCACAGCATCAACCCTGACAGAGGTCAAGAAGGATTTGTTCAATACTGTTGGGCACACGATGTTTACTCTTGGGGGATGGTCCTGTTCCGGGTTAAGGGTTGGACTTAGTGATCCTTCTGGGTTCCTTTGAACTCAGCATATTCCGTGATTCTGTAAAAGTATAGTAGAACATGTTTGTTTGTGGGCTTGAATATGTTAAAATCAAATATTAAGTTGAATTATTTACAAAACTATCAGTATATATAAAAGCCCTTAAGAATGAAATGAAAGTTATGTATAAAATGTGAACAAATGCAACAAATAATTATGATGACTGTGATAAAAAGAACAGCTGAAATTTGTGGACTTAGAAACTATTAACATTGGAAGGTTTTCTTCAAAATCCTTGTCATTTTCACAAGATAAAACACAAAAAAAAAAGGAATAGAACTGCAAAAATAATACTAACCATATCCAAGCCTCAATATACCACTGCTTCCTCTGAGCTTCATGCTTCAGCTCATTTTTTTCCTTTTTCTAATCCTCTTGCTCAGACTTCTTCCTCTGCGTTTAGGCTGTTCAGTTCTTTTTCTGCTTTACCTACAGATATGTAGCTCCCGAGCCAATGCTGGGGTCCTGAATTTGTTCTATGTGCCACTAAGGAACCTGCTTTACACCTAGTTCTTCAGCTGCTGCTTAAGGCCTTGTCTTGTGCCTGTACTTGTGGTGATTACTTCTGCTCCACCTAAATCGTTTCTTAATAAAGGACAGTAGCTAGGCCTGCAAAACTTACAGTGGTTGTGTGAAAACTCCCATATTGGTTTCTGAATATGAAAGTGTATTTCCACTCAATTTCAGTTGACCATGTCTGTTATATAACAGTTAGTAGCTCTTGTTACATATTCCTAAAAGGGTGACTGTGGGAGCAGCTGAGCACTGATACGCTTACAGCTCTGCTCAGTTCTTAACTGCACGGGCCAGTTCAGGCAATCTGCACATTGATTGCAGAAATACTGGCAGGTGGTTTGCCTGATTAGGCTGAGACATGTCATAACCTTCACAAAAGGCTGCCAGACACCTGAAGCAGAAATATCTTGAGTTGACATTGGCATGGGTACCAACTCTTATGCCACTGGAATTGAAGTTCAATTTTAGCACTAGGCATTAAATTTGGAAAGTAACACCATGATCATAGACTCACAGAATCAACTAGGTTGGAAAAGACCTCTGAAATCATCATATAGAGAATTTCACTGTAATACAGTTCCTTACAGACAGTGACGATGTTTGTGATTAAATGATGTCTCGTGTCATGTTGCTTTTTCAAAGTGTTAGAGGCCATGAGCAATTTACCAAAGTCACACTGCTACACAGCTGTTATAGATAACCATTAACTAACCTGATGCAGCCTTCCAGCTGAATTTAATGTCTACTTTGATCTTGTCACCTGCTGATTCCAAAAGAGTTTTCTGTTAATGAGTAGGGAGGTCTTGACCCTTTTTATTGAATTTAACATTAATATGCTTTCTTTGAAGACAGATACAACTTCAGAAAATACATCCCATTGTTGGAAGCAGTAATTCTTAACAGAATAATTTCTCTTTTCTTATGGTGAGACTTTAAAAGTGCTTTTGAATTAAATCTCAACATTGCGATGTATTCTTTTTGCAAAAGGCAAGTGAAAATGATAATAATTGCTATGAAAATATTATTTCACGAGATTTTACACTTGATAATACAAAGAGATGAAAGAAATTTAATAAACCTTATGGTAACAAACAGAAAAAGAGAAAAATAACTTCAGCTATTTCGGACTATACAAAACTTGAATATAGATAAATGGACTCTTATTCAAGCTAAATTGCAGTTGTACTAATGGTATTTACTTTCTAGTTCTTTTAAAAAAAATTAATTCATTATTAACAAATGATAAATCTGGAAGATTTAAATAGGTTATATAATTTATAAAGACTTATAATATCTAGGGTCAGCTTGGGGTTAAATATTTGCTTAGAGGAGGCTGTTATACATACTTTAACTTGCTTTCTCTTGAAATAAAGACTGTACTTCCACAATGAATAGACATTTCACATTTCCTCATTGTTTTTATTTTGTTATTACTTATTTCTTAATGAAACAAGTTGAGGTTGTTTTAAGTTTTAATTCTCTTCAGTGTTTGTTAACTGTCTCTGTTGTGGTATTTTTAGACTGAGTAGTTGTTGCATCTAATTGGTCCAAAATACCATGTTACAAGATTACCAAACCAGACAAGCAAGAATTAAACAATGTTAAGTAATTTGGAGTTACTTAAGTAGTTAAACTTGTGGTTATGTATGTGTGTGAGCAAGATCCAGTAGTTATTAAGTTGCTTCTGGTTTTTGACATTCGGCCCCTAACACACCTTCTTCATTGCAGGGTAGATTTATTTTTTGCTCTTTTAATGATGAAGTTTGACACGATAGAAAGTGTTCAAATCTTCCTAGATTTCCTGAAATTTGTAATAGCTCACCACTTTGTTTTCTTTTTCTTTTTCTTCACAGGTTTCTGTGAGCCAAGATGAATGGGAATATATGATCCTTGACAGCAGACAAAAAGATATGAAGTTGCTGTGAAGCTCTCTATGTTACAATACATTGTAGAATCAACCTAAATCAATCTGTTCGTTTGGATTGCATAAATATGACCACGAAGAGTATTTTATGGATGAAATTTTCAAGGCTCTGTGTTACATACTGTGTGGTTTCATCCTTCAAGTTTAGTTTATATGGCATGAAGGTAAAGCAGAGGTGAAAAGAGAATAATTGTTCTCTTCTAGCATGTAAAGTGAGAAGCATCAAAAAGCAAGCTTGCTTCAAAGAAAGTGATATAACTTCCCTTACCAATGTGAAGTTAAACTAACAGATAAAAAATATTTTAAAAAAGGACCGACAAACTCCTAGAACAAAAAAAAGCATGAAGCATTTTTAAATGAAGAGGTATGATTTCTGTTTTAGGATGTACATAGGGCAAGATTCTGGGCAGTAGAACAGCATATTGAGCATATTGGGTAACAAATATGTACAGATATTTAAAAAAAAAAGTACAGATATTTATATTTTCTTGTATATTCTCTTCTCTAAATATTCAAAAATTGTCACACAGTACTCAGTAACATGGACATTTGGTTATGGTCGTATATGCTGTGTACAGGACAAGATCAGGAATGTGTTTTAAAATGCATTCTTTTTCCTTACAAGTAAAACACTACTATATGAAAATTATTTATTTTGTTGGCAGTTGGCATAACTCTGAGAAACAATACTATAACTGTGTTAGCAGAAGGCCTGACATTTAGACATGTTGGTGGTAAACATTCTGTATTTACTTTGGCTATCTTTTGGGTGGAGAATGCATAAAGAATAAAGAAGAATATAGTATCTAATTATCTGTGAGATTGCATTTGTATATATGTATTGCATACCTACTTGGTTATATGATATGCAACATCAAGATATATCTGCAGTCAAAATTTTTTCATTTTTGAAAATAAAGGAAAATGGCAACATCTTGTAAAAGCTTTTGTTGTTTTTGCTAAAAATTGCCATGTGCAACCAGTCAAAACTTGCTGATCATCCTACTTGAAAAAAAACAAACAAAAAACCAAAAAACAAAAAAACAAACCCCACAGAACACCCTCTCAAAAAATTAGCAAATCTTATGTTTGCATTTATCTCCTGGTGCAAGAGGAAAACTGCATGTTGAGGGCCTGGATAGTCTAGATCAGGAGTCTGTTAGAATTAGTGGTGGGTTTGCTCAGTTTTGGGTTTTCTTCTGAGGTTGTTAGCACCTGAATTCTACATATCTGACATATAAAGCAAGAAGACTGTCTAGTCCACTGATCTGATTTCAGGCAAGCTTATTTATTTATTATTTTAACTGCTATGTCAGAAACTTTCAGGGAACCGGAGACTGTAGTTAATTTCTGTTTTGTAAATCTGGGCTAAACATCCCAAAGCAGAAAACATATGTTCTTAATATTCTGGATGTTCTGTGTTACTGTCTGCTTTGCTTTGTATATACAGCTCTTTGAAAAAAATTATGGCATATGACATATGATCATATGAAGGTTTTGCAGGCTGGCAACGTAACACAACTTAAATCAATTCTATGCATTTATATAATTAGCAAATTAAATCTATTTATAAAGGTGTTCCTGCTATGACATTTTTCCACATTATGCTATGTTAAAAAAATTCCACTAAAAATTCTGCTGTACTTGAACTCATATCTTGAACTCATAGCTTTATGATCAAAAGACTTCTCTTTGGCTGTAATATGTACTCCATTTGTCATTTTCACTATAGCCTATTATAAATGTTTTTCTTTGTTGGAAACACTTTGCCTGGCTCTTTGATGGCTCTTACAAAAAGCAAGATGACATTTTAGAGTGAACAGCCAATTCATAGTGTAGGTCCTGTAGTGGAGGTGAGTAGCATTAAGTTTAGCCTTTGCTGTTCTGAAATCTTTATTTTAGCTAAATGAGAATCAGGACTTTGTAAAAATACCAGCTGGATCCTGATCTTGATGGACAATTATAAATCCATACTATCTAGGCTTAATTTTTCAAGTATATGTCTGGTGTACTAGAAATCTATATTGTTGTTTTAAAAAAAACTACAGACAACTCACTAAACAGTCCATCATTTCTTCCTTTTCCTGCACATAAGGGACATGAACTCCTTTTCCTTTATCGTGCACAAATACAACTAAAAGTACATTTAGAGCACTCGCAGCACCCTGGTATCATCACATTATTCCTATTTGTTCCTTCATCTGTAAAACATGAGGTTTAAAAGGAGGACACATGTGACAAATGGTACAGTAGTGCAAAAGGTACCATTTACAAAAAGTATCCGTCAGGCAGTGGGAAAGAGATAGATTTGTAATGCCTTGTTTGTCTCTGTTATTTACATATCCTAACAATGTGCAGGACAGCTGGGGGCAACAGGAAACTGAGAAGGTTGAGAGTGCACTGCTCACATTGCTTCCTTCAGCACATTCCACTTGGTAAGAACAATGAATGCCTTTTGGAAAATTTAGTAACTGACTAGCAGAAGAAAAATATAGAAACATGTTAGAGGCATAAGAAGACAACCATTCAAGTAGAAAGTGCAAAGATGACTTTTATACGTTGTCTTGCTAGACAGTGAAGACTAGAACACTGTCATATGTTCACAGAGAGACCTGGTATTTCTCTTATGAGATCAAATGATCCCGATAGCTGCAAAATGTTTTAAATTTAACTTGAAGCAAGTTAGTCCTTTGACAGGTCCACTTGTAGTTCATGTAATGTATTCATCAATCTAGAATGAATTCTTTAACCAAATGTTTATATAAAGAAGATGGGCTTGATCCTGCATGGTTTTTAATAGCAGTAATTCCTTCAGTTTGAGAGGTGCCTCCTCTGCCTCTGGTAATTGTGCTGATAGTCAAGGCAGCAGAAAAAAAACAGAAAGTGGTTGACTGAAAAAAATGTTTTTTAACACAATTATTGTTGTAGTACCATACAGTTGGACTTTTTTTTTTCTTATTTTTATTAAGTGACTATGGATACTTAAGGTATTCTCCTTTCAAAGCACTTATTTCCCTCTACCTACTCTGATTAATAGTTCAGCCTAGTAATTTTGTGCTGACAGGGACCAACTATTTTATGTGTCATTATCAGTAGGTATTAAGTATATGGAAGCATTTTTCTGTTTTTAAAAATAGAAAAGAAACAATGTCATATGTATTAATCCAGATATAAATCTATACCTCTAAGTGGAATTGGATTAGGCCTGTTTACTTAAAAATGTTTCTTCCTCTGATTATAGTTGTACTTAATGTTTAATATGTATATTCATGTTATTTTACTGTTTGAACACTGACAATTGTATATACCTTGGAATTGTTTAAAAGAGTCAAACCTGAAAAGGAACTGTACAATCTGACATACTCTAGGTACAAATAAACTAAAACTCTGTTGTTACTTGTCCTTGTTTTCCTCTTGGATCACCTTCTTGACACTTGCTGCTGAGCTTTATCAATACTTTCTATCTTCCTACACTGGACTGTGTATTTCTTGTTCACTTCCTAGTTCCTTACATTTTTGCGAAAATGGAAAGAAATTGTGTCTAGATTCAATAACTAGCATAAATATTGAATCTGGTGACTGCATTGTAATTTGGAAACTTTTCCTGTGTGGTAAAGTTTCCTGTGTGGTAGTACCTATCTGTACAAGATACATTGGGATGAGATGCCAAACAGGAATTGTCTAAACTCTGTATTCACAAATAATCTGAAATATGCTGAGACACAGGACACCAGACTTCAGAAGTCTCCACCCTTCACCTGGGAGTAACACCATGGAAAACTCTCCCAAAGAAATGAGAAAGGCTAATTATGTTTTTTTCTTGATGCTCCTGCTGTGACTGCTTTTACATTTTTAAGTTGTAAATTTTTGTAAATTAGATAACATGATTTTCCTACCCCTTCTTTTTCCACTCTACATATGTAGCCAACTAAATTTATAAGCATATAAAATGCATATCTAGCAAATCATATATTTTATCTGTATTTTATTCATTAGCTTTTCACCTAAACATCTAATAGATTGTTTCTCTAAACAGTAAAGAATTTAAATGTAACATAAGACTCTGCACAAAGCATTTTTAGGAATCTTTTTTCGTACCAACATCCTCTAGAAGAAGTCTATAGTAAACAACAATTGTAATCAAACCTGTGCTTGCTTAATCAGGTGGGAAGGTGTCTTTGGCGATGTAAACCCTTTATATATCATCATATTGTTTTATAATAATGGAGCCACAGTTTGAGGTTTTCTCTTGAGCTTTCCTGTAATATACAGATGTAGACAGAGAGGTGATTTCTAAAGTTAGACTGGATAAACCATGCAACATGACTTTGGGAGATATTATTGCCTGTTAAATGAGACACTGTTCCATAATTCATAAACAAGAGAGAATATAAAACTGACATATGACTGAGAATGAAATTATGACAAATGTTTATGAAATTAAAAAAAAATCTGACTTTGATGTTCACTTACTAATTTCAGATGCCTTAAGTTCATTAATTTCTCAAAAATACTATTTTAAGGTGACTTTTGATTAATTTATTTTTTTCCAGTATTTTTCCCTTCATTTTAGCGTCACCTTACTTAATTTATCTGTCTGTCATTTACATAAGTAGCATTCAAAACCAGGGAAACTAGAAACTTAATCTCTTTATGCCTTCTTGGTTATTTCAGGCTTATTCATGTGTGGTTTACTTGAATTTCTACTGTAATCAATCTGATGATGCATATGAATGACTTATGCTATTTGGAGAAAAAAAGTAGTTTCCTTTGAAGAATTTCTTTATTCTTCCAATTTACAGTGCAGTTGATGTGTCCAAGTCAATTTACTCCCCTTACAATAAGGTCTCAAACTGGCCTATGTCATGGTTTGACTCTGGCTAAAAGCCGAGAGCCCACACATAGATCTAAAATTCCTCAGAGAAGTGAGAAAAAATCCTCAACCTTTGTGATAAGGATTACAAGCAACTGTTTATTAACTACTTCACACAAGCCAAACAGGCTCTAACTTAGAATGTTAAGTATTTACTATTATTACTACTACTACTACTACTACTACTACTAAAATCACAGCTTAAGAGTTTAAGGGTAGAAAGTTTGATAGATGTTACAGACACCTCTCTTCCCCCACCCCTCCCTTTTAAGATCCTTCACTTTCCCCCAACAGCTTGGGAAGGCAGGTGTGTGTGTGGGGGTTACAGTCAGAGGTTTTCTTTGCTGCTGTTCAGAAGAGAGAGAGAGAGTCCCACCCCAGCTTTCCTCGTGGGGTCTTCTCCACGGAAACAGTCTGTTGCAAACTGCTTCTTAGCGGATTTGTTACTGACAACAGCTTTTTTTCAGGTATTGTTGTCACGTCAGTCACTTTACCATAGGTGCAGTCATTCACATGCCAGCTGCTCAGCGGCTTCAGTGTGGGTTCTTCCAGGCCACCGGTCCTTCCAAGAAATACTGCTCTGCTACTCAGCGTGGGTCTCTTCTTCCCACAGCCCACAGGACTCCATCAGGCCCCTCTGCTCCAGCAAATGTCCCACAGGATCACAGCCTCTCTCCTCCAGCACTTCTGCTCCAGCGTAGAAATCTTCCAATCTTTCCACGGGTGTGCATTACAAATCCTTGCTCCTATGATCCCCTGCAGCTTGCTGGGGCCCTATTCCAGTGTTTAAGGCATCTTCTCTTTCTCCTTCCCTCCGACCTGTTAATCAAACTTCCCACCCTCCTTTTTCTTAAGCCACCATGATGTTCTGCCCAGCTTTTTTTTTTTTCTTCTCCTTCTTAAATATGTTATCACAGAGGCATTAGCAGTTGACCTTGAGCTAGCTTAGAGCAGAGAAAAACTCCAGCTGCTTCTTAAAGAAGCCTCTCTCCTAGCCTTCCCAGCTAATAAAAAACTCTGGCTACTTAAAACCACAACAGCATACTAGAGGATCAAGCTGGCACATCTGCAGTTAGGCACTATGAACAATAACATGTTCATATCTGGATGCTTCTAGCTGACAGACCAAGGAAATTAAACCAGTACTTGTCCCACTCTGGATCTCTACTCTAGTTTCCCTTTGTCCTGTTTGAAAACACTTTCAATTGAGAAATACATAAATTGTTGTTGATTTAGATGTAGGGTAAAGCAATGTAAAACCTTCAGTTTATCAACTCTCGTCTCTTTTCTGCTCAGTTTTATGCACATGCTCTGAGTTTCACAGAATAACCAGTTCTTATCCTTAAAGGAAAACTCCATTGTAATCAATGCATTCCGTCAAATGAATTAGCTAAACCATGTTAAACATTCTTAATTTAGCATAAAAACACAGACTTCATTTAATGCTTTTGAAACAGGCATTTGTTTCCTTTTAGTGAACGTTTAGACTGTCTGTGATTTACAATAAAACTGCAAGCCAGAAGGAAAAAAAGGCAACCTTTTCAGAAGAAATGGCTATATTCAATTTGGATTTGACTGCTCAGGGTTTTATCTCATAAAATTTCAAGGAAATTCAGACAGCATTTGCATTGATGTGATGGTGCTTTTATGGGTTTATGCATTTGTAAGGGTTTGATATATAGTTTTGTTAACTTTCATATATACTCTCTGTAAATAGACTGTTCTAGTCTCTCCTCCCCTTCCCACTTGGTTACTCCTGAAATTGTTATCCCTGCCCTCAGTTGTATCCCCTCCTTGGACCCCTCCTCCCTTATTCCATATTTGTATCCCAGCTCCCCCCTTCTTCTAGTCCTTTCCCTATCAATCCAAAGTTGCTCGGTCCTGGATAGGGTTGACTAGAAGGCCTCTGGCTTCTGCCCCTGTCTGTTACCTCCAGATCCCACCTTCCTTTGTCCCTAGTTGGTCCTTTACCTTTCCCCTCCCCTCAATTACACCCCCTAGAAAAGATCGAACCCGAGGGTCCTGGGTGCTCTCTGCCGTAGGCTCCCATTGGGACCAAACCCCCAATAAACTGAACTCTGTTCTACCTACTCAGAGAGACATTTTCTGCTTCCTTTAGCAAGCAGTGGCTACAGGTCCTTCATCCTGGAGTGCTGTTTAGGTAAAGGGCGAACTGACCACACTCAAGAAGCCTCTTGCGAGGTGTGTGGCAGGGCGTACCACCTAACTAGTGGCTCCAGAGTCGCCGGAGTGCCCGAGCTCTAAAGTGGAGAGCTGCTTGGTGCTCTGGTGCCCAGACATCTGCCCCGAAGCCCTCAAAGGTGGCTGCGAGCTAGCCTGGGCTAAAGCAGGGTCTGAAGAGAAGCCACCAGAGAAAGCACCGTAGCGCATTTCCTGTAAATATATGAGTCCCACTTAGACTAAAACGTTTCCTTCTCCAAAATTTATTTGGCCTCTATGTTCAAGAAGCCATGGCATAAAGCTTATAGATCCTTATTTGATTTGACTCTTATCATTACAAGGTTTTTACACTCTCTCTCTTACTTTCTCCTTTTTCAGCAATGTACTTGCATCCAGTCAGTCAGATTCCTTCAGTACACTGCTGGCTAGAGATCATACAGACACACATGTGCAATACAGGGCACGTGTTTTTCTTTTAAAACAGGCAAACCAGGTCACATGAGCTCCATATTACAAGTGACTGGTCTTTCTACATTCACAAAACTACTTGGTGTTTTTTTCATTTTCATCAGACTTGCCCATGAAAATGGTAATAATTGATGGATAGCCCACTATTATTTTAGACAGCAAATAATTTGGTTTCTACGAAAATAAAACCCTAAACTTTCCAAACAATCTTAAATTAATATATCTAGGCATGTGTGGAAAGCTCTGGAACTTAGCATTACATTTTTTCACGCACGTATCTACAAAGAAATTGATAGTTTTGCACTGTTTATTTACTCTCTCTTTATATAAGTATTTATATATATATA
>WEIV01016016.1:29518-45774 GCA_013390005.1 Calyptomena viridis | reverse complement strand
ATACAGCTTTCCTACAAGATCATGCTTAATTTCTCTTCAGTATCAGTTACTGAACCATGTGATAAGGAGATCAAGTCATGATTCAAGGCAGGTTACATATTCTGACTCAGAATTAGAAATTCAAAGATAAAATTCTTTAGTTTTGTTTTTTCTAAGCCTAAGATTATTGTTCTGTGTGTTGTAGTACAAAATACATTTTTCTGTGGTTTAGCACTCTCACTTTTGAAAAGGAATGCTGTCCAGAAAGACATTTCATACGAAAATCTAGATTTTGCTTTCAAAGATGCAACTATGCCATTGGGATTTTGAATACTGAATTTCCTCACTATATATCAGTCAATGAATTCTAAATAATTAAAATAAATTAAAGACTAAACTTTATATGTATATCAACATATTTTTAATTAATATTGTTTAAGAATACAAAATAAAAATTTCAAAAGGTGACATTTATCTTCTACATTTTTGCTGCTCTGTATTCCAGCATGAGCTGTGATTTCCAAAAAGTTAACATGTTGAGGCCTATCACATTTAAGTTATTCATTCACCCTATTCTTTTCTATCATGATATAGGTATGTACTATACACACAGTTGTAAGTTTAGATGAGCATATTTGAGCTGATATTGTTAATATAAACAGCTGAGAGCAACTGCTTGTTTGCATTTTTAAATCCTTAGAACAATTTATATGACTTCAAAGACTCAAAAGGTGTGACATTTAAAAGAGTCAATTTAACCATGAACTTACATCTTTGACTATACAATTCCTAAGATCTCTTTTTATGCATAATGTGCTAAGGATCTGTAATATGCACAAAACCGAGACATTTAAAAATAATTTGGTACCATTGAGCAACTTCTACTCCTGCTATTCTTTAATGGCATAGGGAAAAGAGAGGAAATTGGACTCAAAGCATTGTGAACTTGTAATTAAATACTTACTATTTTTCACTTTGAACAAATTTGTCATGCTTGTAGATATACAGTAGGAGGCTCAGCAAGCTCTTTCCTTCACATTTAGTTCTAAAGAAACATCTTTGTTTTAAATTTTTCATTTGCCTATGATATAAAAATCTATGAGATGTACCATGGGAAAAATTTGTCTTTGAGAAAAATTATATTTTTTGCCAAATCAATTGCAAAATATTTCCTAATTTGTCCTATGTCATCTCACCTTTTTGAATCAGAAACTATTATCAGAATCATGATTATCCTCATCCAGAAAAACAATGGTAACCAAGCAAAACATGTTAGAGAGTGAGTATTTGATCTCCCTTTTGACAGCTTTAGTGCTTGTAAAATTATTTTATACTATCAAATATCCTCACCTTCTTGGGCCAAATGAGAATAGATCATGAAAACCACCTCAGAGGTATTAAAACTGACTCCAAGTCTCCTTTAAAGTTATGCTTTTTGCAAAGATTCAGACAAGTAGATATAGTATCTAATAAGAGGAAAATGTAGTAATTGGAAAGGAGAATCCTTTTGCATTATGCAAGCAATAACATGAATTGGAATTCACTGTAATATATAATTAATTCAAACAATGAGTTTTATTTTTTCTTAATATAACGAGCAACTTAGATCTAAAAATTGTTCTGCTCTTCATCTTGTTTATTATTTACACACAAAATAGAAGGAAATTACTGCTTTAAACATGTGACATGGCTTTTAATAATCCATGGCAAGTTGAATATGAGTCAGCAGTGCCCTGACAGCCAGGAGGGCCAACCATACCCTGGAAAACATCAGGCAAAGCATCACCAGCCAGTCAAGGGAGGGGATTGTCCCACTCTGCTCTGCACTGGGGCAGCCTTGCCTTGAACATTGTGTGCAGTTTTGTGTACCGCAATATAAGAAATATATTTAGCTCTTAGGGAGTGTCCAAAGGAGAGCAACAAAGATGGTGAAGGGCCCTGAGGGGAAGCCATGTGAGGAGGAGTGGTTGAGCTCACAGGGTCTGTTGAACCTGGAGGAGACTGAGGGGACATCTCATTGCAGTCTACAACTTTCTCGTAAGGGGAAGGACTGTTCTCTGTAGTGACCCATGACAGGATCCAAGTGCGTAGCCTGAAGTTGTATCAAGGAAGGATATTAGGTTGCATATTAGAATGAAGTTCTACACCCAGAGGGTGGTTGAGCACCGGAACAGGCTCCTCAGAGATGTTGTCACAGCACCAAGCCTGACAGAGTTCAAGAAGCGTTTGGACAATGTTCTCAGGCACACAGTGTGACTCTTGGGAGATGGTGCAGGGCTCAGAGTTGGACTTGATGATCCTGATGGGTCCCTTCCAGCTCGGCATATTCTATGAAGACAAAGTATAGACAAAGATATGAAGTGTACTGCAAAGCCAGAAAAGAGCACTGCTGTTTAGCTGGTTGTTGTTTTGATTTTGTTTTTTTTGTAGCATACTATCCCTATTATTCTACTGACAAACAATTAGTTTAATAAACCCATAAAGAAGATTCATAGATATATTGAAATCAATGACTGCGTTCTATGTGCCAGTCCTATGACTGTCCTTAACCAAAAAAAGCCTCAAAAAACAACCACCACAAAAACCCCCCAACCAAGACCAAACCAACCAACCAAACATTTTTGGTGATTCTTTTGATTATAAGTGACTTTGTGCATACCAGTTTTCTCAAGAGAGAAACTATTCTCAAATATTGAAAAATTAGCACTTTACATCTATCATTAAACAAAGTGGATTCAGGCAACATAAAAGTTCTTCATTTTCTCAGTCACATCGAGGAGTTCAATGTTGAAAGAAGTACATATCTATAAAACAAAATATACTGGCTCTTGGGTAGAGGAGGTCTAAAATCCTTTGAGATACCTAGACTAGCTCTTCAGCACAATTGAGAGTCATCCTTGTCAAAAATATTATGTGTCTGCCTTGTTCAGCCTTCAGCCTAAAAGAAAGAAAAAGAAAATCAAACATGAATTAAACAGTTAATATCCTCCAGAACAAATAACACTATTGGCCAAATGTTCTGGACATCAAAACAAGCTTGGAACGTTCTTCCAGACAAATAGATGCATACTTTTTTAGCCACTCAGTGACTTCTGTCATAGCAGAGCCTTTGGCTTTACTCTCATCTATATCACCCACTGTTTCAGGGATGATACATGTCAATTTAGTAATAAAAATAAAAAAAACAATAAAGAGTTCACACTTTAAAATGTCTTCCTTTTTCTTTGTCCTCTTTAAGAGAAGGTGCTTGAATTGTTCAGATCTCACAACTGCCCTGCAGAGTTCTGCTACTGAAGAGCTGCTACTACCTGAGCTCTAAATTAGCCACTTTAATACAAAAGTATTTTGGACTACATTCCTATGACCATCTACTTATGGCATAGATAAGAGCTGGCTTCTTCCAGACAACAGATCTTCAATTCAAACAACTTCTCTTAATTTCAGGAGGTGAATTTTATGCTAGTTGAGAATCCATTCTTTTATTGTCAAGGTGTCTTAAATGTGACATATGGAGAATTATTCCTTGTAATAATCCATAATGTTTATGGATTCTGATGGAATTTAATACTCTAAATTCCACTGTCAGTATAATATCACGTGGAAATGAATTCCACAAGTTCTTTAGTCAATGTTTGAAAACCAGTTTGAAAGTACATAGAAACATTTTTTATATTCTTTGGACTCTTCACAGATTCTGTGTCTTTCTCTCCCTTAATTAATCACACTTTTAAATAAACAAAATTTATCATTTACATGGATCATTGAAAAATTGTGTTTTACATGATTTTCCTAACGTCCTCAAAAATCTACTCTCGTGTTCCTTTCATTGTAACAGATTAAAAAAAAATGCTAATTGGATGTAATGATCTGTCATATATTTATATAACTGAATTAAAATACACCTTTTATACTTTTACAATCTGTCTCTAATCTTTAATATTCCTTCCTTTTGGTCTCCCTTTACAAGTATGTGCTGAGCAGAATTTTTATTGAACTCTCACACTGAACCTGACTTTTTTTTTCTTGGATTGTCACAATAGTGAGCGATGTTCACCTTTTTTAATCAATACCTGGGGAGCAATAATAAAATTACCTAAAAGAATGATGAATGTTTGAGTGTTTTGTGTGACAGGCCAAAGTTAATAAACCAGAGTTCTTTGTGCTATCAGCTTTGACAAACATGTTTGGGCTGGCTGATATTCTTAAGGTGGTTACTCAGCCCTACAACCTCTGAAACAGATACTATTTCAAAATTGAGATGAATGAATTAAGAACTAGCACATTAATATTTCCAAATACTGACAATTTAAAAGTGAACATAGAAAGTTCAAAATTTTATGGCACTGATATAGAGAAACTCTGGGAAGGATCGTTTCCTTTCCATCAACCTAAAGTATAGAGTGGGAATTTTCTTCAAAAATACTAAGTTATCAGGGTTTGTATAGTAATAGCATGATCTGCTTCTAAACTGGAGGTATTATGTCTTTGTGGCAAAGTTTACAAGTAGAAAGTCAATAAAGAGATTCCAAACAGAGCCATTACTTCTGCCTTCTTTACTGGACTGTTTCTCTTAATGATTGTGCTCTCTGCTTAGAAATATCTAGGACCATTTTATGTTATTTATAGTAGAGGTGGTTAGCTTGGGACATATTATAAACAACACCTCTTAAAGGAAAGAAAGATAATGTAAAATCTATTATAGTAAACAAGATGTGTGAGTATTGAGTAGAGGAACTGAGGAGACAGAATTAGAGGGACTTCAACGTTGTTTATTTGGTGATAATACTTGGTTAGGTCTTTTTCAGCTTAAAGACGGTTTATTAGTTTTCCATTTCTTGTTAAGTTCCAGGCCTGAATAACAACAAAAATCTGACAGCTAAAGATCTCCAACAGCCAAAACTAAAAAGTACCTCTATCTTAAATTGATGCAATGTTTGATCTTCCTATGATGCTGACAATGTCAGTCCTCAAATATAATTGATCACAAATCTTCTACGCTTATACCTTTCTTTCATCTTAACCATTATATTAATCTAAAGTTTGTTCCACTGAAACCTACAAAGCTTTTTAAAATAGACCACCACTAGAGACTTTATTAATGCATGGGCCAGCGAGAGTAAGGTAAAAAAGTATTATAAAAAAATCTAGTTGGGAATTTTGGATTAAGCTGTGTCAATATATCAGTATAAGAGTTTCAAAATTTTTTTTGGTTACAGTCTCCTGCAACAAATTTTAAGTAATAAATTTTTACAAATTAACTTCTAGTCCAAGTGAATCTGTAGCCTTACTTTGTAGTCAGTAGAGGTACATGGGTGCATCCTAAAGGTTCAGTCAGCTTCTTGGAAATATATGTATTCCTATGTAGTAAGAAATCCTCAGTACAGTTTCTTGGGTTTCTATCTTAAGTATAGAATTTATATTGATTAGCCATGAAAAGGTTATCACAGAATCACAAAATATGCTGAATTGGAAGGGACTCACAAGGATCACCAAGTCCAACTCCTGGCCCTTCACAGGATCATTCCCAAGAGTCATACCATGTGCCCAAGGGTATTGTCCAAAAAATTCTTGAACTCTGTGGAGCTTGTTGCTCTGACCACTACTGAGGGGAGCCTATTCCAGTGCCCAACCACCCTCTGGGTGAAGAATGTCTTTCCAATATCCAACTTAAACCTGCCCTGACACAAATTTCAGGCCAAATTCTATCCATAAGCATATACTGCCTCTATTTTCATCTGTCTAAAAGCAGACAAAATTAAGCACAAGTAAGATTAGTATTCACTGCAGAAATACTTGGAAATGCCAACATAAAAGTGCACTATGTATTCCAAAACCTTCAACCTTTCTTTGTGAAAGAACAGAGGTGCCTATATATTTCAGAATCTGCACTGTGATATAACCTGCACTTTATATTTCCGTACTTCAGAATCTAATTACTGAACCTTCTAATGCATGGGACCTGGGTAGCCATAGATGACAACAAGGTTAAAGTTTACTGCTCCTTGGAAACCCTGTATCTTTGCAGTTGCTTAAGTTTCTCAGCTTCTGAAATGTGCTATTGTAAGTTTTCACCTCTTCTGTTCATTTGAACTGAATATAACAGAGTGTATTCTGCAGGTAGTTGTAGTTTAAAGGAGCAAGTAGCATGTTAGTTGTAGTTTAAAGGAGCAAGCAGTATGTTATTTGCTGTAACTGCTGGGACTTATGTCCACATCTGCAACCAAAATCAATACTCATGCTTAGCTTATCTATTCCTCTTCCCAAAGACCTCTTTATTTATAGGTGATAAAATTCAGCACTAGATATAAAAGGCTTTGAATCTCAAACTTAATTAAAGCATCTGTTTATCACCAAACATAACAAGCCATAAATTATATAGATGTTTCAGTTTATTTTGCAGTACAAACATGTCACTTTGATCGATATGGATTTGGCTTCTCTAGTGTACAGGAACAGTCTTGAAAGTGACAGCTCACATTTTTTTTTCAGTACAACAGTAAGAAAAGTTGATGAGTAATTGTCAAACATGATTGACTGGGGGAGATTTTCAAAGGCACAGGTGCCTGATGCCTATTAGCTATCAGTAGAATATAGGTGCCTGGCTACTGTTTGTGTCTTTGAAAGTTTCTTTCCTAGATTTATCAAAAGTCTTAGACAGAGTTATTTATCTGAATTGGAAATGACATGCCATATGTTTAAAAGGGGCTGAAATTTATGGAAAATAAAAAGGAACTGTGTAGTCATTTTATCAGTTAGAAAAGTTAGAAATTCTGCTAGAGATGTAGAAAATCTTATAGCAGGGATTTCCTTTTGAAATTCAGAAAAGGATATAATATGTTAGAAGTGGAAAATATAACTTATGGGGAAAAGATTTAAGGTCTAAATCAGTGAAGAGAAAAGCTAATTAAAGGAGTTAATTCAGTTTTGCTGATCTGGAACTAGACCTTAAGAAACACCTTTCCATGACTGATGGTGGATTTCATTCACCTTAGATCCTACCTTAGTTTAGTATATGTAAAAGGTTTTGATCAGACTTCCTATTTGATAAACGCTCCCCATGGAGACTGCACAGCCCCTTTTGGTTCACACCAAAGTAAGTGTGAATCTAACAGATTAGTATCTGACAATGATCAGGAAAAGTAGGAAGACTTCGTCAATCTATATCTTGCTGATTGAATGCAGTGAAAACAGCCCTCACTTAAATTCCAAGAAATTTTGTGTTTCCTCTTTATCTCTGTTTACGTTTCTTCACTGGATCTTTCTGGACAGAGGTCTGAGTTGATTTTTGTTCATAAAATATATTGAGAAGTGACTAAACAAGGGACAGTAGATATTGTTTTTTTTAAACTATATCTTCCTCTCATTTCACAAAGTTTTAACCAATCAGTCAAATTAAAAAACAGTTTGATGTGATTTAGCTGTCCATCCATTAATTGTGAATAGAAAAACAGACTGCATTGAATAGTAATTATTTGAAAATTGTTTAAATTTGAAAGTATTTATGGCTATTTAGATAAAAGAGATACCTTTAAAGAACTTGCATCATGTTCTTCAATAGGAAACAAATAGGGAAACAGTGCTTAACTGATTTACTCACTTTGTTAATTATGACTCATATGCCAGTTTTGAGCTTTGCGGGTTAGTAGAGAGGGAAGGTTTAGAAGAGATATTTTTACAAGAATGCCTATACTTTAGAGAATATTTTAATAATTTCTAAATTTATACTTTTTTTCTGCTCAGAAAAGACCTTGTAAGTTGGCTTCTTACATCAGATGTCCTCAAAGGTAACTCCTGAGGAAGAGTGAACGTTTACAATATATTTTAATGAACTATGAAAATTAACAATCTAAATATTTTTTCAACACAATAACTTTCAAATGCTTAGAGTGTTCTCATTGATATTACACTTACATACAGATTAGTTACACTAAAAGAAGATCAAAAGAATTCTTGCTTGTAATACTAGTAACTGCTTGAAAGCTTTTTAAATTCCCATTAGAGCACTTTTGGGTACATTTGTCTTTCTCTTTATGAAGATCATGAAATATTTCTTCCCTTATAACTCATCTGGATTGTGAATTATCAGATATTAGCAGAGGCGTGGAGTTTTTTTGAGTTTTTCTGAGTGTGTTCAGTGTCAAATAAAAGTTATTAGGAAGCTGGATATGTGATGTGATATTGAGATGAGAAAACTGTGTTCAGTGACATCAGAGTTCCAAAGATGGTAAAAGCTATTTTGAGAATTGTTCACAGAGTAGAGAGTTTTATTCTCTTCACAACAAGGCAAAATACATGATAAAATTTTTTTATTTTTTATTTTGTTTTTCAAAATTAAAGTAAACATTTAAATTGGGTAAGTGATTCATGCTTTTCAGCAGCATAATTTTCTTACCTTTGTTGTTTTCATTATGATAGCACATCAAGACTGAGTTCAGAACACCTTCATAGTAGCCACTATACATGTGTAAAATCCAGACAATTTCTGTCCTCTTGGTCTTACAATACCAACAGGCATTATAAGGAAGTGTAGTATAGAATTTTGAAGAGAGAAATGAGAAAGTAAAACATGGAATCAGTCAACTGTAACTACCACACCAACGTCTTGACTGCTGAACCAGTCTGTCTCTTTTGTCTCTCAGCCTAAACATTTACTCTAAATTGAAACCATGTTTATTTAGAACTGTTTTGACAAGCTGCCATTTCTAAATTAATTTTTCAAATATTATAAAACTAAACCACATGGAGAACAGGGAGGAGGAGGGAGAAATGCAAGAAAACCCAAGAATAAACAACTGCTAGGCTCTAATGCACCTGGCCCAAACAATGGTGATAATGTGTGAATCAATATAGCCTGGTGAGTTTTATACTGTCAATATCCCCAACTACTTAAAGTGTCTTAAGTGCAGGACTTTACATTAAGAGTCTGGCAATCATGACACTTAATTTTTGTTGTTAAACAGTAGGCAATCGCTGGGTTAAGCAATTGTCTGAGGCTTACAAAAGATGAAGATCTGTTAGTGCAGATCATAAATTGTGCAGATCCTTCTTTTAAGCAGCTAATGAAAATTTTTTTTTTAAATTTTTTGTTTGTTACAGTTTTGCTAAGGCTGATGTCTCTTATTGAAAAATCTTGTGTTTATGAGATAACACAGCTGCTAGGCAAATGGCAAAGATTTAAAAATGCTGTTGAGTTGAAGCAGGGAGATCAGTCCTCATATAAAAATAGCCCTTCATGGTCACTTAACCCCACTGTAAAGTGTAATCCAAATATCAAGTTAAACTTTTTAGAGGTAAGGGAGGGAAAACACCACCAAACAAGCAAAACCCCTCCTCTTCATTTTAACTTTCTTTTATTCTCACATGGATATTGTCACATATCTGTAAGCCCAAGACACTAGGTAAAGCTCTAGAAAAGGTTTATTCTCAACAAAGCAAAATCCGAATATTTTGAATTATTGAGTTGTATGAAAATAACAAAAACTTCTTATTAGCTTGTTGGAGTTTAGCAGAAGAGTAGGACTTACACAAAGAAGGAAGTTATTTTCTCACAGGAATATAAAGCTGACAGATAAGCCAAACCATCCAAAGCCTTTTGTATATTTTATACATTTACATAAAGCATGAACAACTGCTACACTTCTTATGATCTTTCCTTCTCATCCTCATTTTTATTATATTCTGATTCACTAGCCTTTGATTGCAATTTTCTTGTAGACTTTAATTTTGTTTTCATTTCTGTATTCTTTGCTCAGTAAACATCTACTTCTTTTTTTTTCTTTATTCTTCTCTGATATGACCCCTTGTTTCTGATTGATGAACCCTTGAAATGAAAGGCTCAGAGAAGGCGGCCATATGTTTATGAAGTTTCAGGAAGGTTGTGCAGAGTGACTGATCACGGTTTTTGTAAAGAATGCTGAACTCATGGTAAAGGAGACCAGAGGGGAGCCTTTGCTCTATATGAATAGCTAGATCAGCTATTTGGTAACTGTTCATCCCTTAGTTAATCAATAACATGTAAAAACATATGTGACATAGAGAATTCAAAATCAGAAACAAACACAAGACCTGGTCTTGACCTAGTTTCAACCCATATGTGTTTTGTAGTTCCTGGGGATTAAGGTGTCTTGATGATGGGGATATAATAGAACTCTGGAACCTTGTTTGTGAGCTCCTTTTTGCTGATGATGCCGCCCTTGTCACTTACACAGAAGCAGCTCTGCAGAGCTTAACATCTTGCTTTGCAGAGCCTGCTGAGCTTTTTGGACTGGAAGTCAGCTTAAGGAAGACAGAAGTTCTTTACCAACCTGCACCTCAAGAACCTTACCATCATCCTCGCGTCACTTTATGTAAATCAGAGCTTAGATCAGTCCAGCAGTTTAACTACCTGGGAAGTATCATTTCCTCGGATGGTAGGATTGATAAAGAGACAGATGACAGGCTAGCAAAGGCTTGCAGAGCTTTCAGGAAGCTTTATAAAAGAGTATGGTGCAATAAACACCTGAAGAAAAGTACAAAGATTAGTGTTTATAAAGCCATTGTACTGTCTACTCTTTTATATGGGTCTGAATCATGGGTTGTCTACCACTATCATCTACGACTTCTTGAATGTTTACACCAGCGCTGCCTCCGTACAATCCTAAACATCCACTGGACTGACTATGTGACTAATGTTACCGTCCTTGAAGGGGCAGAGGTCACCAGTAGCTGTTGAGACCGCAACTGCGCTGGGCAGGGCACGTTTCCAGGATGGAGGATCACCATAAGGATCTCCCTAAGATTGTGCTCTATGGTGAACTCGCCACCAGCTGCAGCAATAGAGGGGCCCCAAAGAGGAGATACAAGGGCTCTTGAAACAGCACCTCAGTCTTGGCCATATTGACCGCCACCAGCGGTCCACTCTGGCCTCAAATCAGGAATCATGGAGACATACCATCTATAACGCTGCTGCCTCCTTTGAAAACTCACGTAGAATTAGCCTTGAGGAGAAAAGACATTGCAGAAAGAACCACACCTCGTCAATACCACCTAAGGAGACTTTTAGCTGTGCCTTTTGTTCCCAGACTTGTCTATCCCACATTGGCCTTTTTAGCCATCGGCGCGGTTGTAGCAAGCATGGGTAGAGCCCTTTCCATAACTTCGTTTGCGAAGCTTAGCCATGATGGAAATACTTGTTTTATTGTGATTCAAATGAATACTACAATTGTTGCAGTCTTTGAAGTGCAATTTGTACTTGCACTGTGATTCAAATCCATTCCTGCATCTCTCTGTTAAATCAAAATCCCATGTAACATAAAATAACTTAAAAGAAGTAAATTCTGTATTACACATTATCACCCCATGTATGGAATATCTAAAAGAATCTGGTTGGAGTACTGCACTCTGGCACTACTGACAGTGAAGAATATCCTCCCTGACCTCCAAATTCCCAAAGAACATCTATTCTGTCCACTCCTGCAATCATGAGAAAACACTGAATTCCCTCCTGGTCCTTCTTGTCTATCTATGCAAAGCAATAGTACAGTGTTTTTATGAGAAGCACCTAACAAAACACACTTTTGTTGTGCTATCTCCAATGGCTTCACAAAAGAAGTGGTATGTTGCATAAGGTAAAGAAGGAAAGCTCAGCTTTTCAAGTAGATTTTTGTTATACAAAGTGGTTCGGAATCTGTATATGAAACCTTTCTAGCTCTCTTAATTTTCCATGACCCTTAATGACGAGGTTTCAGTCAGCCTCTTATCCAGAGAAATGAAATCAAAGAAAGTAGCTTGACAAGCTTAATATCTATGTCTTGATGCTTTGATGCAGAGTTTTCATAGCAAAAAAGTAAAAAAGCTTTTGAATATAGTAGGGTGAAATTAAAATCTGACCAATATTTCATTGAAATAATTGCTAACACTGCTATTGATTGAAAATGAACCAGATTCAGTGGTAGCATAGGTTCTGAAGGCCTTTCCTGAATTTATTTCCTTTGGCATTCCAAAGAAGATAAGCATTTGAATACTCAAGAGGTTTGGGCTTTAGGGGATAAATCTCCTCTGTGCTCTGCTCACATGTGCTTCCTAGATCCTGCTCAGAAAACAGCCAAAGGACATTTTTTCTTTATATAACATGTGGATAAAAGTGGAGCATTCTGCCTTAGAAGGTTATGGGGAAAAAGTTAATAGGAGTTCTAAACATCATTGATTAAAGTGGCAGAATTCAAAGGAGAGTAACTGAATTAAAAATGAAACTGCACCTTGCTCTGAGAGTCCTTTAACCACAGATTGCTGGCATCTGGTGTAGCACTGTGGGAAGTATCAGTATTTGCTTGTCCTGTTTTTACAGTCTTACAAAAACATCTATTGTCCATTTTAAGAGACAAATCTCAAATTATCTTTTCCCTGACTGGTTCACTCATTCATCTGCTCTAATGTTTTTTACAAGGCACAGAACAAAAGTACTCTTAACTGTTGCCAAGATGTCACCTTTGACATATGGTAGTGGAGGGAATGGGGGTCAGGCAAACTGCCTGAGCTTACAGGATAAAACCTGCAGAGTCAGCAGGCTTTTATCCCTTCCCTCCCACTCTGTTTCCTCTACATCTACTAATAAGCATATAAAAAAAGTCTTCAAACAACACTGCATAAACTCTGATTCGTCTGCCCTGTGGGCAGGATAGATGTGTACTTAATTCCTAGAAATCTATAGATGACCTGCTACCATTAACAAGAGGCCGTGGAGAAGTGGGAAAGTAGATGTCAAAGACTTGCCTCCAGTCACTTTTTCATCCAGTTCTTCCAAATGTTTTGACTTTGCAAAAAAATATTTGATTATAAATCTGTGCTATTTATATGCAGAACTTAAACATGCCAATAACAAATAGCTGTCTGTGAAAACAGTAGATGACCCCTTAATACAAATACCATGTGAAGGGTACTTAGTTTTATAGATGATCTGTTAGGTGAGAGAATAAAACCACTGCATGGAATATCTCAGTGATTTGAATTTGCAACAATATGCAGAAAGCCATATGGGAGGTGGAAGAGTTTGGTGTCCCTTTGTATTCCTAACAGCTCTTATTTTAAACTAGCCTGAATCTACTGAAATAAGACTACATGTACAGTAGATATGTGGCCCAAAATTTGATTGTTGCTTTTCACTTGGCATTTATCTGAGGTGAATGATCACTTTCTCCACCACCAAAATCATTACAAGGTAACCCACTAAAAAAACAAATTTTATTTTCTGACATGTTATCAAGCTCCTGAATAGCTAATCCTGGTGTAAAATTCTTAAAAAAATTATTTAGGGGTACAGCTTGTGCTGCCTTTGAACTTGAGCTGAATCCGAACATTCATTCTCTGCACTTGCTTGTTGGCATTAGCTATTTAATGGTGCTCAGACTGTGTCACTGCAAAGAGGAAAAACTGGAAAAATGTTGAGATTGAGACAATAACTATGCCAACTATACCTCAGAGAAAATCTATTTTGTGTTTTATCCTAACCTCTATCATACAGTTTACAACTACATATACACAACAATCCCTCTTTTATTAAAAATAAGACATCTATTAGAAAGTCTGATGCTGGTGGAGATTTTTAGAAGTGACCAGTGGTGATGTAAAAATTGATTGTAGGCCAGAAGTATATGCTAACATTGGGAAAAATTCCAGTATGGGATTAGTGAAGGAAAGATAGATAAAGATTGAAAGAAATAGTCACACTTAAAAATACTAAGTAACAGGGAATATGTCCCATTAAAATCTCAGTTTTAGTGAACACTGTGGTGACAAAAAATTATAAAGTTGTTCTATGGCTGTGTGAGAGTGATTCTTTATGTCTGGAAGATAATACATGGAATTCTCTTAATGCATGGAAACATTCTAGTTGATAAGCAAAAAGCTTAGTACATATGACGTTGTATATTTGGATACAACATTTAATATTTTATATTGTGAAGAATTTTCAGTTCATTTATAAAGAAAATACGCCAAATTCCACTGCATCTCAAAACTGCTATAGAAGAATTAGCAGGCACTGTGAAGGGAAACAAGCAATTGCAAAACAACACTACAGATAAGGAGAGACTAAACTGATTAAGAATTATCACTTTCAAATAGAAGAAGATGAAGAATGAAATCATAGAGACATACAGAAAGAGAAAGATGTAGATAAGATGAACAATGGAATTTATTCACTCTTGCAGTAGGAAAAGCAGGGATCACAAACTGACATTACTTGACACCAAATGTAACGTAAAACAAAGGAAGAGATTTTTCTTTTGCATGCATACATAACTAAACTGTGGAACTCATTGAGAGAATATTGTGGGTTTCTTGTATTACAAAAAAGCAGTAGTTACAATTTTGATAAATTTATCAAAACAGTCACAGCCTTGGCTATATTAAATAGAATGATCCAGTAGCAACTCTCCTATACAACTCTTTAAAATTAAAATCTCTACAGAATGGGAGTTTATGTCATAGAAGCATGACTCTATTCTCTACCCTATTTTTGACATCTTTCCTCTAGGCCCACATGTCTAGCTCCGGGTACACAACAGTGTTTGTTTTAGGCTGAACTGATCTTTGAGACAATTCTGTGTTCTGTTCTAAAGGGAAAGATTTGAATCCCAGCTCTTTAGGAGAGTTCGAAGAAAGATGGCTATACATGCAATATGGTTTGTATTTTAATTTCAGACAGCACAGTAGACTGGGTTGTATCAGACTCATTTTGTCGATTTGTCTTGAGACGTGTTTTTTAAAGATGGTTAAATGTGTATTTAAGTATTTCAGACTTTAAAACACTGTTGATTTAAGGGAGGTGATAGACCTGTAGGAAGGCTAAGCTCAAGTTACTGGCAGATACAGATTCATATCGTTCTCCAGTGGCTAAATCAAAGAATAAGGATTTTGGCTTATGTTTTGACTTTGATGTTCTGAGGTACAATAAAGTAGCAGAGATAATAGTTCTAAGAATAACATAATAATAGATTAATAATTTTGTATCCATGGGATGGGGCAACTTAGTGAAATTTCACAGCTGTTACAAATTTATCACTTAAAAATCTGATTCTGTTGGCTATATTCAGTATCTATAATTCATCTATGTATTCATTATCTATGCTTTTAAATGCCTTAAAAGATCAAGAAAGTTAATTTTATCAGTTCTAGGCAGAAATTCTGAATTACATGACTTTAGCTATTTAAGAGGTTTAGTCACATGTGGTAACTGTAAAGTCTTGGATATGGCTTTTTCCAGCAGTTTTAGGTTAAACTTCATTTTTACAAGAAAATAAATCAGTAGCTTCACATGAAAGAATTTGGCTACCACATAGATCAGGCAAAGACCTCACAGGTTTTGTCAGCTTTCACCTTACTTATAGAATATTAATAAAGAACAAGAACATTCAAGAGAAAATATTGATGGTCTTTTGTTAATCCTGGATGTCTCCATTTCTCTGTACTCAAACTAAGTTTACAAATGTTACCATCTGATTTTCATGGATGCTTGGAGCTTCAAAATCTTCTAAGAAAAAATTGAACTGATGATTTTCAGGCTCCGTAAGAGCTACATCACTTGCAGTCAGAGGGTAAAATGTGTATGCACCTGAACTCCTTTCAGCCACAGAAATTTAAAAATATTTTTAAAGTTGTCAGAGCAAAAATGCATAGGGAAGAAGGCAAACCTGGAGGGAACCTGATAGTCTTAAATGTCTACTATAAAGGTAGGAACCCCACCATGGAGATGTGCTCTGATACTCTCTACACATGTAGCATTTGCACAAAATGCTGGTCAGGCACACCTAATATTTTTGTTTTACAGTGAACTGCTGACATTGGTTCATCTGGACAAATCAGTTCATAAAAAGGACAGTCCTTTTAATGCACAGTGTAAGCTCAGTCTGGCATGGTCAAAGCACTCATTATTTACACAGAAACACCTAAGATTTTTTTCTTGAGGGTGCAATACCCTTCACTGCAGCTCCAGTAAAATAGGCTAATCAGAGGCAGGTTTCATGTCTGTCTGCCAAGTTAGGAACAGAGCCAGCAAGTATACCGCATACCTCTGATGCATTCAAGTGTGCACCTGGTGTTAGTTAATTGGGTGAAGACTTTTTGCCTGTGGGTGGAAAGGATTTAGTGACAGAAGGTTTTTCTATTCTCCTACTACCACTCTATGCAATGAGGAGAACATGATTGACTGGCCTATTTTGTAAGACTATCTGGTTCAGGACTGGGGAATGTTCAAGGTTAAAAGGGGACTTATTTGATTTACAAAAAAAAAAAAAAAAAAA
>WEIV01016016.1:2946-14393 GCA_013390005.1 Calyptomena viridis | reverse complement strand
AACAACCCAAATCTTAAAAACCCTTCCACCCACCTGTCTCTCCTTCCCACGCATGACTTGACTCCTGATTCTTTGCTTCTTCCTGCACCATGGTACTGGGGGATGAGGAATGGGGGCCGACATCCATTCATCACACATTATTTTTGCCACTCCTTTCTCCTCAGAGGGAGGACTCATCACCCTCTTCCCCTGCCCCAGTATGGGGAGACATTCATGGAGACAGTCCTCCATGAATTTCAACATGAATCCTTCCCATGGTCTACATTTCTTCATGAACGGCCCCAGCTGTTTCTCTCACATGTGTTAACTCCTGTGTGCTCTGGCTGCATCTTGCTTCGGTACAATAACTCTTTTCCCTATTTTAAACCAGTAGTGCTACCACTGTTGCTGATAGGCTCAGCCTTGGCCAGCAGTGAGTCCATCTTGCAGCTGGCTGGCATTGGCTCTATCATAGAGGAAGCTTCTAGCAGCTTCTCATAGAAGCCACTCTGTACCAAAACTTTGCCATGCAAACCCAATACTATCACACTGGTAAATTCTTTTCTTCCACTAGCCTTCTGCTTGTCTGGTTCTGTCATTGACTGTCCTTGATATGTCTTGCCTTTTATAAGGGAAGGGAAGTGAGTCCTATTAGAAACAACATCCATTCTTTTTCCCTTGACCTGACTATAAACATATATTCAAATGATCATGCTGTCACTTCTTTTTTTTGTTGAAATTAGCATGAAAAGTGGAATTGCATCATTTTATATTAGAAAATTAGAAATTCCCCTCTGCTTTTCTGATTTTGAAACTTTAGCTACTGGAGTCACTTTGATTTTATGTACTATTTACATGTTATCATCACTAACTTACCCATAAAAAGAAAAATTTATAATGAATACAATTAATTCAGTTGGTGTTTAAAGAAGGACCTGCCAGGATACATGCAGAACAATATTCTGCAGTGTTTACTATTACGCTGGTATGATTTCACAGTAGCACATGGGAACTGAAGACATCATTTTTGCTGGGGTCTCCAAAAAATCCTAAGTAGTGAAAAAAGATGAAAAGAGAAATGGTAATACTTGCACACTTATTCTTTTAAATAGTCTGGGTTTATAAACTAAGCTAGTTTTCCTCCCCTGAGTAATGTCCTGGGAATATAGACACATCATCCATATTTCCTTCAGTGTGTGTATGTATCTGTGATAATTTGATCTCCTCATCACTCAGATATACATAGTATAAAAGCAACACCTTAGGAAAATAAACCCACTCTCTTCTATGTGATTTTTTAACACAAGTCATTTGGAATGTAGATAAATTGTTCTCTGCTTTGAAGATGTACCCCTTCAAGATTAGCAGGCATACAGTCCCTCATGCAAATATTTGCTTTGAACCCAGAAACTTTGAATCCAAAAGATTGTAATGAAGAAGCTGTGTTGAAGATGAAGTAGCATATTTATCTTTTAGATAAAACATCTTTTATGTGCCAGTAACAGTCTATAAAGTAGGTACATACACATATATCAGTTTACATTTTTCATTCTGATCCTTAAGAGTTGCAACACAACGACAAAGTACATGTCCAAAGCCTTTATAGGACTGAAAATGCTTTATAGCAGTAACACACAGTAACCACCATCATCACTGGGTATTTTCCATGCATCAAAAAAATTTTTAGGTATCTCCAAGTGTAGCTGAGCATACAGCTGAGACTTTGTAAATATTATTGTGATAAATTTAGTCCCTAAATCCCCATACAAATATAATACAAAAGCATATATTTTGAATATTCCTATGCCATCTTTAAAATCAAAGACTTTTGCATGTCAGATTACTACAAGACTAATACAAAAATGGATTTTGCTCTCACAGATGCTTTTGTCTGCATAACTGGATTACGAAGAATTCTATCTGCAGTTTGACATGGTGGACAGACTCAAGTCATTTAGATAAGAATTGCATTGATTTTCATGACAATGTCTGTTGGGTTTGGTTTTCTAATTTCTCTATCATTATTTACAAAGGAAATATCACATTCAACAATACTTTTCCATAGCCATGCTTAGTCTAGTCATGTGAGCCACTAATACATATGTAAAATTTGAGATACAAATGGCAAGATTATGTTTCTAATGACAGTGATTTGGAAAATGGTACCTTGCCAAAGCTGCTATGAGGATAGTGGATATCCCCATATGTTTTGTGAAATTTAAATTAACATAAATTATAGTTGAAGGCCAGTGAAATCCAGTGATGTCAAGAAGGGATTCTATTGCTTAAACATTTGAATCTACTTTTTTATGTTTGGCACAGTGTGCCCAAGATGTCACTTTAGAAGCGTCAAATACATCATTGGAATCCTGCACATTCTGAAATGGCAGCCAGGGGCCCTCGTACCTAGAGGCATCCAAAGAGATACTAAATAGAAGAGTTTGGAGCCCTGAATGCTTGATGTGTTGTTTACAGTTTAGTTAGATTTTGTGTCGCTTGTAGACTTACAGATCTAGATCTGTAAACTATTCAAAAAGATCAACTCATGAAAGATATTCTGTTTTACCCTTTTTTGGGTCCTGTTAATGCAAATTGCTAGATTTACTGAAATTAGGCAGTAAAGGTGAAATTATATTAAGATCCTGGAATATACTTCTCATATCTGAAATATTGCTTTTAAAATTTAAACTTAAAAACAAAAGTCATGGACTTTCTTAACTTTTGGAATAGAATTTGCAGTCCCTGGATGTTAAAACTAAATGCTGTAATTTAAATCAAGCAAAAACTTTTGTAATGTTCCATTCCAATGAATGGAACAAAATAGGCTAGGAAATTCCATTTTGTTGACCTCAAAAATGGGTATGTTGACTCTTGCAGAAGTGTCTATAAAGGGTGGATTAATATATTAGATTTTTTTAGCTAAGATAATACATTTATTCTTGGTACCATAAGCATTCACCATCATTTCTGTTTTATAGAAAAGCACACATAAAATTAGAAGATTACATATTAATATTTTCCAAAGCAATTTACATTTTCAGAAGATTGTTTGGAACTGAGCAACCATTTGGAGAACTCAGAAGCATAAAACATAGGATTCTTTTACTATTTTTTGTAGAATATTGTCCTATGTTTGTTCTTTTGCATAAGAAAATCTTTTAGTACCTGAAATTCAGCATAAGGAATACCAGAGGGGCTCTGATTATTTATATAATTTGCATTTTATGTGAAGTCTTTTGTATCTTCCGTCATGTGAAGGGGACCAGAAAAAAGATAATTTCTGTCCTGTGGGTATTAACATATTTTTTAGGGCTATTCAGTGTCCCGTCTCCCAGAAGGACATCCAAACCAGTCTGCTAGAGATGTCCTTAATCAAGACCCTTCACTAACAGGTTCGCTGAATTTGGACAAAAAGTTTTTCAAGGACTTCACTAAATAGCAACTATTCAGTGTCCCACCTCCCAAAAGTTATGTCCAAACCAGTGGGCTAGGGGTCTCTTTAACTGAGATCCTTCACTATCAGGTTTGCTGAATTTGGACAGGAAGCTTTTCAGGGACTTTCACTGAACAGCAAGAGGGAGAGTGAGGTCCCTCAGCAAGCCCTCCTGTGTGTTATTTCGCTGTTGAGAACTATCAGCACCAATTCTGATCAGTTAATGAAAAAACAAGTTTATTAATATCAAATCATGACAATTTAAGAGGATTCGATACATCTTCAATAACATTTTAACTACAAAAATATACTGTGGGTATGTACAGGCAACCTACTAGCAAGCTACACAAACAGACACAAAGCAGTTCAATACCAAAATCTTTTATACTTGAGCAGGGTAACTTAAAAGGATTTTACTAGCAGAAAATATCCACACTAGACCAAAGTACCCAAAACCTTAGAACTTGACAGCCAAAACAATCTTAACCGCAACAAACCTAACGGTAAAACAAAATAGACAGAGAAACCCACTTAACTATAAACCAAAACTTAACAACAATGTATCCACCCTGATGCAAAGCATAGTATTGAATACAAAAAGAAAGAAAGCAAAATGAGTTAATAATCACTCACCACGAGGTATTCCAAGGCAGGCAGAGGGAAAGAGGCATTCATCAGTTACCTCTGTGAATACAGATGGTATTTCTCCCCAGTTTTTCTCTAGATTCCAATCTCTCTTATATCTTTTTTCCTTTTAGACAAATTTGAGTGACAGTCAGGCAAATAAACAAACCTTTTGAGGGTGTTAGACTATGGCTCTGGGACAGACAAAGGACAGAGACAGAGGCTCAAGGGCCACGTCTGGCTTCATGCCTCCTAGTTGTCTTGGGAAGAAAGGCTGTGAGATCTCCATCTCGCTCCATTCTTCGGTCAATCCTGCTTCATGCTGAGGTTTAGCAGTCTCTGGGAATGTCTCCTCAGGTGCTGGGGTCTTCCAGGAAACCATCAAGAGTTTATCTCTCCTTTTGTGACTTTATCTGTCACCCCACATCTTCTCTGTCTGAAATATCTCCACAACATATATTTCATCCAGTATATGATATTAACTAGAGTTACATTATTGCAATTTCATACTCTGAGTATTTGGGAATGACAGATGGTCAGATAGTTGACTTACATTTTAGCTTTTACACTTCAGAGAATGATTAAGGCTATTTACAACAGTACTTTTTCTGATTTCCTCTCTGGAAAAGACTTCCAGAGGCTTCTCCATGCCTGTAAGTATTTGGAATAACTAATAATTTCTTATACCCAGATGAATTGGTTGATTTCCATTACAAGGTGTGATCTGTCACTGTTGTTCCTTTGGAAATGTTTGATTAAAATTGAACTCATCTGGCTGATGGCATATGATTACTAAGAATGTCATGGAAAAAATTTATGTGAACTTTTCCACTGGAGTTTTTTGGGACTTGAATAGCTGATTTGTTTCTCCAAAACTTCAAAGCTTGCAAACCGTAAAAATTTTTAAAAAATTTATTGCCCCCCAGGGAAACAGAAAGGATTCTCACCCATCCCATTCTCTGTCACCCCCACAAGGAATAATGAAACACACTTAAATGCATCTAGATTATACATATGCATAACTACTCTATGAATAAACATACACATTACATCATCCTTGACACCATTACATTATAGACTAATTATCATAGTCAACACCTATCTCTGCTCAGATCCCTGCCCCTCTTGCGGTCTTTGAGTGGTCTTTTGGGGGTCTTTTCAGGACCTTATCATTACCAATGGCCTAGAGAACACTGTTATAAATATAGCAAAACCACAGGTTTGTTTGGTCCTACGAAGCACCAAAAAGTCTGCAGTATCCCAATTTTATCTCTCTCTCTATCTCACTGCTCCCTGTGTTGTACTCTGCTTTTCATTCCAACCTTGTCACTATCTAGGCAAGAGGAGAGAAAGGAAAGAAACTAACTTCGCTTCAACCTGTATTAAAATTGAAACTTAAAACCTATACTTAAACTTATTTCCAAATCAGAATTCATTTCAGCAATGTTGGGATCAGTGTTTGCACATGTACTACTGTCTTTTTGTATTCTGCCTATTTGACTGGTCTTTTTCAAGATGAGACACTCCGTTGTTCCTTCTTACTGAAAGTTTGTACTTGTCTTTTCTCTTTTAGTTGATCTCTCTTGCCAATAATTGCTGAAGATTTCTGAAGTTATTTCCAGGTTTTTTTGAAGAATATATGTAATCCACTATATTCAGTGCACTGTCCTAATCATAACTGATTTTTTTTCTGAGAAAAAATGTCACAGTGTTGTGGTTTTAAGTAGCCAGAGTTTTTTATTAGCTGGGGGAAGCTAGGAGAGAGGCTTCTTTAAGAAGCTGCTGGAATTTGCTGTAAGCTAGCCCAAGGTCAGCCGACAATGCCCCCATGATAACATATTTAAGAAGGAGAAGAAAAAAAAGCTAGGCAGAACATCATGGCGGCTTAAGAGAGAGGAGAGTGAGAAGTTTGATTAACACGAAGGTCGGAGGGAAGGAGAAAGAGAAGATGCCTTAAACACTGGAATAGGGCCCCAGCAACCTGTGGGGAATCATAGGAGTGAAGATTCGCATGCAACCCATGGAAAGATAGGAAGATTTTCACGCTGGAGCAGAGAAGTGCTGGAGGAGAGACGCTGTGATCCTGTGGGACATTTGATGTCTGTGTCTGGAGTAGGGGGGCCTGATGGAGTCCTACAGGCCGTGGGAAGAAGAGACCCACACTGGAGAGGACTGGTAGCCTGGGGAGACCCACGCTGAAGCAGCCAAGCAGCACCTGAATAACTGCACCTATGGTAAAGTGACTGACGTGACAACAATACTTGAAAAGCTGTTGTCAGTGTAATCCACAAATTCTGTGGAAAAAGACCCCATGAGGAAAGCTGGGGTGGGACTCTCTCTCTCTCTTCTGAGCAGCAGCAAAGACAGAGTCTGACTGTAACCCCCTCACTCCTGCCTTCCCATGCTGCTGAGGGAAGGCAAAGGATCTTAAAAGGAGGGGGTGGGGGGGGGAAAGGTGTTTGTAACATCCATCAAACTTCTCACTCTTAAACTCTTAAGCTTTGATTTTAGTACTAGTAGTAGTAGTAGTGAATACTTAATATTCTAAGTTACAGCCTGATTTGCTTGTGTGCAGTAGTAAATAAACAGTTGCTTGTAATCCTTATCACAAAAGTCGAGGGGGTTTTTTCCCTTCTCTGAGAAATTTTGGATCTTTGTGTGTGCTCTCGGCATTTAGCTGGAGTCAAATCATAACACACAGTCACAGTGATCCTGCTAAAATTTCCGTTTTATTAATTATGTCAAAGCATCAGTAACATAATTCTCTTATGAGCAATTGAATGTTACGTTCTCTATTTCTAATTTGAAACATGAATTATAACCCATCCCAGTCATTTTAAGGCTAGGTCCAGTGATTCTATTGTTAGATCTGTGACAGTAGGATTCCTAATCCCTATTGGAAAAAATACTATTTATCCTAATTTACTGCTGGGCTTTTTTATATATATGTTTCCTTTTTTTTATTAAAGTGTTTCAAAAATAACCTGCAGTTGAAGACTGGATTAAATGGAGATTCAATTTTCCATGCCAGGTGAGTTCAAACCCTGCAGTAGATTTACTAAAGTGTATCTGAGTCTTTGGCCCTGCCAGGGGCTACTGTATTGACAGTTCTGATGTCACATAGCTCAGTGCCAATATTTAGAACACAGGTATAAGGAGGTGCTTGGATCTTAAAGTTTACCTGCACAGTGGGAACTATCTGACCATTTCCCAAGTGACCGTGTGGACCATGAAAACCAAAATCCCCAGTCATTGTTTTAGGACTTCATTTCTTGTTAGCGCTGGTAAAAACACAGCAAAAGTCTGTGGATACTCGCATTAACTCTGCCCACACTTTCTTCTGTCTGTAAAAAATATTTCCATCTCCAAGACTATCAGTTGCCATCTTTAAGTTCACTAATTATAGGAAGCAAACATCAGAAAGACATTAGCTTTAGGACACAATCAATTCAAAGTTGTACATTCTCTTTCTCACTGCCTATTTTTTTAAGAATCTCCCAATCCTCTCACCCCATAAAAACTTGTTAATAGAGACCCTTGTTCTGACTAAACATTTAAGAAAGAAAAGTCTCCTTCACTTACATGTGCAAATCTTTATCTCCATCTGTTTCTTATTCCATGTTTCAGGCCCATCTGTCTTCTTTATGATCTAGATGCTCTTTCACATAACACTATCAATGTGGTAATTATGTTCATTTTTTTAATCATCTGGGAAATATTTTTCTTGAGTTGCTTATTTTTTATACATTCATCTCTTTCTCAAAGGCTTATTTTAAAAGCTTGCAAAGGTCCTCTAGCTCCCAGAAAGTCTGTTGTCCTCTTAATTCTTTCAGAGAAGCTTCATTAGGAAAAAAAAAAAGAATCTTCTCAACAGTCCTTGGTGAAAACATCAGAACAGGAATGAAACATAGGAACATACTGTCTAATATCTATTTATCACTGGATTTTTAGTAGAGACTTAATATCAAGTGGAATGTTTCCAAGTTGTACAATACTGCCTCTTTTCCTGTTCCCCATACCAAATACCTGCTTTGCAGAAGATCTAAAAGTTATTTTACATTATTTAAGCAAACAAACAAGCAGAAATAATGTTCCTTTCATAATGTTATGAAATAGAGGAGAATGTAACAATTTATGGAATAAAATCAAACTTTTTGTTAGATTCAAAATTTATAAATACCTATAATCATTTCTATAGAACTATATTACATTAATCCACAGTTTATTTGAAAGGGTGTGGGATTTTCCTTTAAAATTAAGAGAACGAAGATAAGGCAAGATGGAAAGACAATGAGAAATGTACCTCACCTGCACCACTTGGTTCATTGACTTCACCTCAGGAAAACATACTTTATGTGGTGCAAGAAGATAATGATTTAACAGAGGCCTGGAAAATACAGTATTATATTTCATGACTATTTCCCCTGGCTCATCATAGTATTCCTTAGCACCACAGGGTTCCCTAGTGCAAATGTATGTAATACTTTTTGGCTCACTTGGGTCATTAAATGTTCTGCTTTTGACAGTCTGAACACAGATACTGCTTCTCTTTAATGAGGTTCATACAGAAAAACTAAAGCTGATCTGAAGTGATCCTATAGCAGAAAAAACCAGAAATTTCATTAGTCAAAGGCTATTTTTTGTCTTATTACTAGCATACTCAAATATCGTTAAGGACAAAAACAAAACTCAGTAAAAGCCTGCATATACTGATGATATCCATGCAGAATGGATAGTCCTGTTATCATGCATTTACTGAAATGGGAGCATCCATATTCCTGAAATGCTTAATTGGGAAGAGATAATCGAATCTCTCTTCTTGTTAATTCATGGAAAACATGGTTAAGATAGCATCTGACTTGCTAATATAAAAACAGTAAATAGATTTTTCCTAGTCTGGCAAAAACATGTTTCAGGTGTAGAAATATTGCACTGTTAGTTTAGTTTTTTATGATGCTATGGGGTTTTTAAGTGGACAAAGTTTTCTTGTGGAAAATTCCACGTTATAGTCACAGAAATGTCACTACTAAGCTACTAGTCTATGGTGCTGGTATGTTTATGTTGAGTACTTGGCTTTCTGTTTTCAATGGATTGTTCAGATATATTATCCAGTAAACCATTTCTTAAACCATCTCTAAGATGAAGGGAACTGTGCATACACATAAGCCTATCCTGTCACACTAAGAAATCCTTTGAATCCTATGTTATCAACTCTTTCTTATCTCTGTAGAAGTCAACAAATAGTTCTGTGATTTAGGCTAGTAAAAAAATTCTAGTGCTAAGAATACAGAACCTTAGTTGGATTTACCCTCAGATTATTTCTTGGAATGATGGTTTTATACTGATATTTATTTACTTAATTAGCTAGTTAGTTACATATTTTACCTCTAGCTTGAACTGTTCAATTCATAAGATGTTATTTAGGAGTTATCCAATAGGTTTATCTCATGTATTAAAGTACTTGAGTACGTATCTACTGTAATATACATATATAATGTATTAGAAACCAAGTTTTTAGCTTGGGATACCACGATATTGTGTTTACACACATATTATCATCCTTGGTAATTTCTGTCTCTACAATTAATGTTACATCATTGTACCATAATTTAAATTTCAACACACAGGAAGAAGGCAAACAAACCACAGAATACATGATGTCAAATGCTCACATACGTTATTTCAAACATGATTGTATTTTAAGCACTTTACAGTAATTTTTTTAAAAAATGTGACAAATACTTAAACACAACCAATTTTCCTTGGAAAAGAATTCAATTCTGTTGATTTTACATTATTAGAATGTAAATTTATTCCAAATATAATTATAACTTACTAACTCCACTGACATTTTGGGATTTTGTTTTGTAGCTGCATGGATTCCAATAACTTTCTAAAGACAAATATTATTGTTGTTTCATAATTTACTGAAGTTAATACTGGTCTTATTGCCTTAATGGGAAAAGGAACAGATCAAATATATAAACAACTTTTTTAATCTATTTTATTGGTCACAATGATACAACTGACACATTTCTAAATTCCGTGTCTCAAGTTTGTACTTTCTATCATGGTCTCAAATGGTGATGTAACTATATTTGTCTGTAATTAAACAACCTGCTTTAGTTCTCTCTGGAAACAGAAATTTACTACTTCTCACAGCACAATTGTTGGCTGATTCAACAAAGAGGAGTAGAGCTGAATAAGTTCTGGTACATAATCCATCCTCTACAACTCCAAATTAAACGTTTTAGAGGAAAATAGTTGGCTGTTTACAGAATTTTATACCATGTGGTTTGATTACCTACAAAAACAGGACATCATACTTACTAGTCTTTAACTAGTGCTAACTATAAAGTAAATATGCTATTACCCTCCCCATCTTTCACACTGTTCTTTATTTCTTTTTTCCTTGAGAGTTGCTTTTGTATTTGGAGAATACTAATTCTTTATGCTGATCATCTACACTATTGCCTCTATATTTGAGTCCAGAAGGTTTTTCTGAAAGATACTGCATTCAAATAAATACATGTGTAAAACTAACCTGGAGGGGCAAAGACAAAGTACACATTCTGCAAAATTTGCATTTTAAAACAAACTAATTCTGTCTTCATCATGTTCCCTTATCTTCCTGTTTAGGGTTTCTGAAATAACAGTTAAATTTACTGTTTTGAAGAGGTTGTGTTGGCACAGTCTGTTTTCCTCTAAGAGCAGCTCAGATTTGGAGAAACCTTTTTGTATAAACAACATTCCACATCTACTTTGTTCTAATGATATCTCAGTATTTGCTAAGCATACAGACAAAAGTTCATTGGTCCAGTTGTTTAAACCAGACTCTATTGTGGTAAACCATGTTCAATTTCATAATGGAGACAGGGTGAGGCATGTTATTTTACCATGTGTGAACAGCCATATAAAATCAGAGTTCAACTGTCACTATTTTCCTTAAAAAATATTTCTTCCTGCCAAGAAGCTGAAATCGTCTGGATATAATTCACAATGTTAAGACCTGTTTTGCTGAGCATTTTCTAATAGAAAATAAAGTAAAAAAAAAAAAAGTAAGATTTCCCCTTCACTTTTAGACCAACATTGTAAACACTGTCTACTGTTTTTGGAAAATAATTTCATATGCTGCAGAAGTGTCTAGAGAGAAGGCTTCCTTTAGAGAGACTATAGGTGCTTCGCTACAAATTTAAAATTCCTCTTTTTATTTGTCCCTCTGTGCTTTGTGCAGAAAATAGTAAGAAAAAACGTTAGGGTCACATTGGAGATGCATCTTGGTAAATGTTCAAAGCTGGAGTTAATACAGTTATAGAAATAGGTATTTGATTTTGCCTCTACCAATAGCATTTTGAGTATACAGCTGGGAATCCTTTAGATCTATCTGTCTAAAATTGTAAGAGTGTTAATT
>WEIV01016012.1:257-96950 GCA_013390005.1 Calyptomena viridis | reverse complement strand
AAGTTTCTGGTGCATGTTTTGATACTGTTGATAAGGCAAGCAATATGTGTTCTTCCTTTTCCTCTGAATTTTATATTTATGGGAAAATCAACACAGACCTTAAAAAAATGTACTTTTTTATAGTTCTTCTAGAGTTTCCATCCCTAGTTAAGATCCTAAATAGTGTAATTACTTCAGGCTGTGCATGCAAAATTCCTCGTCTGGCTCTGTTGGAAATCTTGTGAATCTTGTGACAAATTCAACAGATGATGCTTGACCCTTCAGTCTGACAGAACATGAAGAATGTGATTTATTCAATTTGATCAGTGTGATTTAATTCTGTTGTGTGGACTGTATTTTGGTTATAAGTAATCCATGCAGAGACCTCACCATTGTGACTCACATGGCTTTCCAGGCACACCATCAGTTCATTTTGCATGAGAGCATTTTTGTTACTAATTTGATTAATACTTTGCACAGAGTTGTCCTTGTACTAGTTCCCTCCATAATATATTTAAAACTTTATGCTTAATAAGCAGTGCTCAAGGCCAGGTTGGATGGAGCTCTGAGCACCCTGGGACAGTGGAAGGTGTCCCTGCCCATGGCAGGGGGTGGAACGAGATGATCTTTAAGGTCCCTTCGAACCCAGGCCATTCCAGGATTCTGTGTGTCTGCAGACACGTTCTGTGCTTTCTAATGGATTCTAACAAACATTTCTGCTTTAATTAATAATCTGTGAATTGCCTTAGTTCCTAGTGTTTAATTCTATATTCATTTTCTGTGCCTCTCCACTGCCATGGCTCAGCACACAAAACTGGTCACTGCCCACCAGACTCACTTCTTGTGGCTGTGATGGTGCCACATCCCGTTTCATGGCATCTGTTGGACTTGAAACTCCAGGGGGTTCAATTCTGACCCATAGCAAAAGTGAGAAAAGTGTTTTTTCCTGCTTTACGCATTAAAAGCGTGGCTTATGAGCTCTGCAACTGAAGCAGTGTATGCAAAACCTCAGGAAAAAAAGATTTATTTAGTATGAGTGCACCTAGACATTTTATTGCATATAATTGATTTTAAAATTTGTGTAGTTCTCTAAGTTTATGGTTCATTTCTCTGTTGCATACAGAATAACCCAAGGAAGCAATGCACTTTAAAGCTTAGGCAGAATTAAATATTTATTTTAATATACTTACCTTCAAATTGTTACTAAATATAATGAACATGATAAATTAACTGTGTGTGTTGATTTTTCCCCCTTATAGTTCATATCTTTTGGGGGTTTAGTAAAATTATCTTATAACTTTGAAATTAGTTGGTGAAATTTAAGTATTTATACATCTTCACCCAGTTAAGGGATTTTATTATTTCTTAAGAGTGTCGCTTGGGATAATTTTTGCCAGTTTCAATTTATTTTTGGAAAACTCTTTTAAAACATCGCTAAAAAACCCTCTCCTCATCTAAAACAAGTAAGAATCATTTTAGAAGACTGGTCTATGTCACAAGTAAGATGTCTTCAGAATGCATGTCTGTAAATCTAAACGCTAATTTAGTGACATAAATACTGTTTTTAAAAATGTACTTATTTAGTATAATGGGATTTAGTATAGATGGAATTAAAAGAAAATCTGTTTAAAAATATTGGTTTTATTGTAATCTTTAGAAAATCTCTTACTGTGTTAAGTCAAGCCACTGTTTCATCTGTGGCACTTGCCACTATGTTCTGTCACTTTAACTTAATGTCATTAAATTACTTTGAAATTAATTACATTAACTTGTGCCTGGCATAGTAGGATAAAGAAAGACAATTTCTATTCTAATTTTGTAAGAGTTGAAACTTTGGGTTCCCAGTCAGAACCAGTTGGGTAAAAGCCCATTTTTCCATGCACAAACAATGTGAATGTATTGACTTTGCTGTTTAGTTGTATAAGTGTTGTTCTTCCAACATAAGCTATTTATTTTTTAATGCTTAAGTGCTTATTGAACCAGGAGACAGTAATTACTGAAGGATAGAATTTTATTTTATTTTATTTTTAATGAGACTTTTCTCTTTAACTGTGTTGCAAAGGATTTGGCTACACCTAAGTCACCAAAAACTTTTGGATAGGAGAGCACATTTCAATTGAGTATGACTGACAAGTGCTCTTGCTGATGCTAAACTTGTTTTTAGGGAAAGAATCACCTTAAGCAGGAACTTTTGAAGAAGCTTTATTTTTTTTTTTTTAACCAATACAAAAATCCACACAGTGAAAAAGTTTGGTTTTGTCATTATTGTCACTCTTGGTTGTTACCAAGTTTTGGTAACTAAACAAAAAGATTGCAAGTACTTCTCTACTTACAAACAGAGAACTGATGTTTGGGAAACATGTAGTAAGTGGATGCTGCTTTTATCCCTAAGGGGAAAAAAAACCCTGATCACTCTGTGAGAAAGGGACTGGATGCATATAAGGAACCAGAACTTTTCTCTTGTGGACACAACAGAGGTAATAGAGAGCTGTTCTGAACAATAAAGGAAACCAAACTGCAAATACAATCCCAACTTGTGAGCACCTGCCACGGGATTAAAAGGTCTTGAGTAAAACTTAGATGGTCTCATAAAGTGAAAAATAAAATGGTGTCTCAGTTGGGTTCCGCAAAGAGTCTGATCCTGGTATTTCCTTATTTTGCAACCTTGTCCTAATTTTCTGACATTTGAAACCTTACGGCTATTCTGCTAAACATTAAAAAATATTTTTTAAAATATTTTTACCTGTAATATACTCTGTCTCTGTTCTTACCTTTTTTTAATAAAGCAAGACAGGACACTGATACGGGTATGTATACAAAGAGAAAAATGAAGATTTCCATATAATTTTCCTACTCTGGGTAGACATTGGAAGAACTCGTTACCAGCTATGAATTTCTTATCTTAGCAAGTCACTCTAACACTGCAGATAAGTAGACAAGATAGGAATTAGGACACAGAGACTGATTGACTGTGAACTCTCCAGACATACTGTGAAGGAGATAATGAAAAGCCTTGAGAAATTTTAGAAGCTAAATATACATTCTAAGTGACAAGTTGGCTTTTATCCTCAGTGTCACAACGCCAGTGGGATAAAGAGACAAATTTGGATCACTTATCTTTTTTTTCAAACTGATAGTAGCTTCAGCTGGAAACTACATAAATTCTTTCAGTTAAGAGAGAGAAATTTTAGGTCTGCTCCAATTTAAATTCTTCTGTGTTTTGCATTTTGAGGTTAGCAAGTACTTTGATGTGATCCTTTTCTTTTGGCCCTCCTCTTCCCATTAAAGTCCAAAGAAGCTGAGTTAAGCCAATATTATAGGGATTATGTGATAGCAGAGCCAGGCAGTTCTGGGCAGTGACCCAAAACCTCTGTAATGAGAAAGAAAAAGAGGAAGAGAACAGTGTCCTTGGGTTGTCGTGTATCTCCTGAGATGAATAACTAATACAGCTTTGTTTGTAGTTCTCTTTATCAAGCTTTCATAATTGTATCTTTAAAAAACAATGAGAGCAAGATTATTTCCTGATATTTTGTTCAATCTGTGGGAATATACAAAAGATTTTGAAATCTTGGCTTTTTACAGACAAGAATGGGGGAAAAAGTGAACAGGGACATTTGCAAATTAAATTATAATTCTTAGGTTGATTGAGCAGTTTAAAGTGTCATTTAAACTGTATTAGAATGATAAATATATCTTCACAAATTGAATTTAATATTCTGCTGACATTAGTACTTAAATGTTAGATAAGTAAATCTGTTCCTTTAAATGTAGTAATTGTAAAAGGGATTTTAGGTCTTATGATTGACAGTGTAAAATGTTACCATTTTTTAACATTGTCACATATTTTGAAATGCTAATATTAAACTGTCTGTAAAACTGAAGTCCTGAAATATTCTGTGCTGAACTTAGGCCTTAAACCCAAATTGATGGCACAGAAACTTAAAAAGTGCAATGATTATTCTGTGATATAGCAAATATATCTCTAAGGAACAGTATTTTTAAAATGCTCTGATTTACAACCTTTTGAGTCTAAGGCTGACTTGTTCCCTAATGAGATTTTATTTGTTGTCTTTCTTGTTTCCAGAGTTTTGACAAGTTCCTAACATTTACAAATTATTCATAAATCAAAGTATTTACATAATGTAACTTCAAATGTGATCCTTCATTTATTGCAGTAGGGTTATTAGAATATAAATTGCTGTCTCTCTAAATAGAAAAAATATTGCCCAGAACTAGACACATATACTGCATCCATTGGCAATAAAATGTAACTTCTGGGTGGTTTTATGAGGTGAACAAAACATTCTATTACCAAACAACAAAATAACATTACATCTCATTTTCTTATGAAGGTATAAGGCCAAGTACTGACGCAAAAAATGAAATGCACAAGAAAAATAGATATTTAAAAGGTAACCAGATACAGTGGTTTAAACAGACATGTAACGTTACAAACAATACTCACGTTCCTGGGTCTTGCCATGTGCTCTTTTTCTCATGCAGATCTGCACAGGCCCCACTCAAATGTGTATGCAAATGTAAAGTTAACTAATCAAACCTAACAAAACAATTTGATTTGTTTAAAAGAGGTAGTGGAGACTCGTATACAATTTGGGATTTGGCTAATAATCTCCAATCTTCTACCCATTGTCCAGTATGTGGATGATCTCTGATTGCTCATTTTTTCAGGATTTTTAGGAGCAAAGGAAAAAAAATACTACTTTTAGGAAGCAATTTGAACAGTAGCAGAACAAAAGTAGCTTCTGAGGTCTGTAATGACCTCAGTGAAATCTTTGCTACATCTAGAGCTCATTTATGCTTGTCACATTATACTTCATCCATCCTGTTTCTTCAGGCATCTAAGGAATTTTAAGACTTCCTTTGGTGCATATTTATCAGGCTCAATGTATAATTGGTGGAAAATTACAGGGAAAATCCTCTTCCTTTTAATACCAGTGACAAAATCCTAATAAAGCTGATGACATCAAATACCAAGTGTAGAGATCTACCAACGTGGCCTCTTTAGAAACAGTAGCTATGTGGGAGCTTTATGCTTGGGAGCTGTATTATCTATTTTACAAGGACTAGATCAAGAAACTAAGGAACAAATATCCCTTTTTGCTCATTTTCATATGTTCCAAAGTCCTGAGAAACTGTGGTAATAATTTTTGCCTCCATAGTCCCATTATGTTGTATGATATTCCTATTAACAGTTCTGTATATTTATTTTACATTTAACATTTTTGTAGAGGTAATTTCCAGTGCATATTTTATTTTCATATAATTTTAATTATAATACATGTATTAAGTGTCCTATAATACATGCAAAGTAAATCTCACTGAGAATGTTTCCATAAGAATTACAATTGAAAATATATGCCATGTATTAAAAACTAATTCTGTGAAAAACATTGGAAACACTGCATCATCTGTAAATTCCCATTTTCAAATCAGTATGAAATGCAAGGCGAAAGTCTGGATTTAAAGTAATTTATTTTAACTTGTGAAACAATTACTCTTTTTTTTAATCTTGTTCATGTTTCACTACCATTTTTCTCCACTGATTTCCTTCCTGCATGGAGCACTTGCTGTCATCTCTGCTTTTTCCCTGAAGAACATGTGCATGGTGTAAATGTAATGTCCCTCAGCATCTTTCCAAACACAATGTCAAGAAATGTATGTAACTCTGTGTGTCTTTCATCTGTTGTTCAAAGTTCATTTTAGTTTATGCGTTCATTTTTGTAATAAAGAAAACTGGCTTAAAGCATTTCTATCTGTATTTTCTTTATTACTGGTAAATGCTGGGTTTTTCTTGTATTATCTACATTATGTATTTTGTAACTGAAAATATTTTAGCAGTGTATCAATATTTTTATTTCAACAGTGTTTTATCCAATAGTGAATACGAAAAAAAATAAATTGCACTTCTTCAATTTTAAGTTTGGTTCATATTAGGTGGCTGCTGTGCTATTGCACTAATGGAACAAGTATGTGAAATGTCTGTATAAATACACAGCCTGAGCACTTGATCCATACTGATTTAATCTGCCTGGTTGAAACACTTGTGCCCCCAAAGGCAGATCTTGTAATTCTGGGAGAAACTATATTAGCACAGGACTCTTTTGTACCAAGTAGGGCTCTGCTGGCAGTTGCAGTTGTAGCAGTGTAGCTGTTTCAATTAAAATGTGCACCATATACTGGCAGCACTAATGATATTAAACTGGGGTTTTTTTGTAGCTGATGCTATAAAATAATTACATATTTAAAATATCTTTCCAAGTGTTAATTCTCAAAGCTGTTGTGTTTGAATTTTTAAAGAAAATGCTGTCAAACCTGAAATGCTTTATCAATTCAAATACAATCCCAAGATAGTTTGACTCTTTTTCAGGTCTCCTGGCTACAGCTCCTCTGCCTACAGCTGTCATCCAGCATAAAGATGCAAAAATCTCTTAGGGTCTCTGTGGTATGTTCGCAGTGTGATTTTGAATTCTCCTAAATAAATCAATTAAAATAATTTATCCCTTTATGCAATACCAGTACTGAAACCACACTTATGTGTATGTTCTCAATACCCACATCAATCTTAATTAATGTGCAGAGGTTCTTAGGAATTCCTCCAAGAGATTTGTTCTGTCAGTTGGAATGGGGGAAACTGGGACACAGAAACTGCCTTCCCCAAGGCCCTCTGAAACCTGGGTGCAGTGCTGATGGCAGAAACCCCCCAGAGATACCTTCATTGTGCAACTTTTCCTCCTCAGTGCACAGGAGGGCTGGGATCTCTCTGCCTACTTTTCTCCAGGGCTTCCCATTGGAGGAGGCAATGGTTAAAAAAATACCCTTTCCTGTGGTGACTGCATAAATATATGAAAAAAGAGGCTGATAACTCTATAGAATATTATCTGAAGGCTGCTTAGGGATATTTTGATGATGCCAGAAATATTTTTTTTAAAACTTTCCTTACAAAATAATTCATGACAACTCCAGAGAATTTTCTCACAGCGCAGCACTTTTTCCAGTAAACAAGGCCTTCTTTCCTTCCCCTTGTTATCCCTCAGTGGCCACGGACAGAGGCATTGTTGGCAGGAACACTCGAGCTGTTATTTGCATTGCATTTCTTTTATTTAGCTCTTGCATTTATGTCTATTAAGACACCATCCTATGAAAGATGCTGTGAAGGTCCATTAGAGTAAATGAGAACTCAAGTCCTACTTAATCAGTATCCTGAGAGAGTCACAATAAAAGAAAGTTTCCTGTAAAATTTCAAGGAAAAAAGTTTTTTCAGAATCATAATAAAGGCAAATTCCCTCCCCCAGATAAGTATAATATTTTTGATAGATACCATTTTAGACATACTTATTTCAGTAACTGATAATCCTGGGCCTCCACAGGTTCCCTTGACTAGGGATGCCCATCTTTCCTGCGTGGTGTCTTACAGCTACTCTTGCTGCCAGTGAAATCCCAAACTCCACTGCAATTCAGCTCAGATTTCATTGGAGATGGGAGACAGTGAAGGTCTGCCATTTATGGATAGAAGAAGTTTAGAGGAAACCTTTTCTTTAGTTAGTTACCTGAGAGTCAGTAATTCTGCCCCCTCATTTTTCAGATCTGTGCCGAGTGTATCTGTCAGAACACGTTCCTCACTTGTGCAGTACAGAGCACACACATCCTCATGTGCTCATGCACTGCCCCTCAGCTGTGTCTGTCCCAGCAGAGAGGCACGGGAAAATCACTGAGGAAGAAAGAGCATTACAATTAATGTCTATTACAGCCTTGTTAGCATCTTTTTGTATTAAAGAACGGGATAGAAAAGAATAATACTTACTGTCACATTCTCTTTTACATCAAACATTCCCCTGGTAAATGTTGCACAGAATCATCATAATTTTTTACAAGTTGATGTTGGAAAGGTAGTGATTTGTTTATTTCATTTGAAGGTAGACATGTAGCTGCTGGGCACTTACCTGGCACTAAAGCCAAGCTTTATTGGTATAAATTGCTAAAAAGAGATCATTGTCTTTAGTCCTTTTTGCTTGATGTGATTTTTGTCTCAGTAAGGAATGGGAGTGCTTAGTAATGGGAAGCTCTTTTACAGAGCTAAGATATGGTTTCTCTCCTAATTTATATAGTCTTACAGCATCATGCCATTCTAACTAAAAAAGCTGGGTACATGCCACTCAAGATAGACTTCCTTCTTCTTTTGATGGATGTTACACAGTCCTTGCATCTGGGTCAGCCAAAGCTGAAGCACAAAACATCTCTTTTTAAAGCCCTCTTGGACATTTCCTGTTGGAAAATGAAGGAGGAAGATTTTGACAGGCAGTGAGGAAAATTATGCAAGTGCCACAATTTAGATGCATCCATTTTCAGTACAAGGAAATACAAAGCAGTGAAATACATATATCAGATATAACGAAAAAGCATTCTTTGAGTATTTGCAATACTCTGCCTCTGACACTCACCTCATAGTATTCTATATATATTGTATATGTGTTTATATCTGGGATGGACCTGTGTTCCTGTCTGGAATTCTGTAACATTTCCATAAAATCTTTTGGTTTTGACATTGTTGTTTTTCTCATTAGATGCTTGTTTTTTGGATTTTCATCTGTTTGGGTTTTTTCCCCTCTCTAGATCTTTAGCTTGGCAGAGCTTGTTCTTGGCCTCCCACTGTTATGGTATTAACTGGTAGAAAGCCTTCAACAGCTGTTTAATTTTTTGGTACTGCATCGTGATTGTTTGGATGGTCATCAATGGGTACAAAATGTTAAAATCTATCTTTTCTGTCTTTTTAGAGGTTTTGAATAAGTATAGTTATCTTGTAAGCCTTTGTTTCTAAGAAAAGTTCCAGACCAGCTATAAAATCAAAGACAATATTCATAGGCAGTGCAGAACTAACCTCATAATGGTCGGGCATCTTTTTAAGAGACAAGACAATAGTGCAGTTCAAGAAGATAATAAATTTTTTTCCTGCTGTGATACAGTATTTTCAAATTCATCCTCTGTTTCATAATTTTCAACTCCTTTAGCCTGCGAGCAGTTCTTGCTTTGGCTCCTGACTGACTTGAAAGAAAAGACAAACATGCTGATATCCCTGCACCTGTGCATATGTAGCAGCCAGGTGCTTCCCTATGAGCTTGGAAATTGTTTTATATCATTGCTTTGGGGTTTTTTTTCCTTAAACACTTAAATTACTGGAAAAGGTTGGGGCTATGTAGAATCCTCTGCCTTTCATCTTAACTTTAATCCGTGTCTGCTCAGGAGGAGGGGAAGGGAAGAAAGACACAAGAAGGTGCCTTGCTTTCTAGCTTGCTTTATTTAACCAACAAAAGTTGGAATTGCTGAATGGCTGGAAGGGACCTCTAAGGGTCACCTTGTCCAACCCCCCTGCTCCATCAGAATACCTGTTTAAAGCTCAAAATTATTATTTTATTGTACCAGCAGTTGGATATGTACAATGTGATTCTGTAAGAGTACAGAGAAATTGGGGCACCTCAAAGGACAGACATTCATATTACGTCAGTCTGAAAATACCAGTGTTTAGTTCCTGTCTCTTTGTGCACAGGCAGGAGCTGCAGTTTTCCATGTACAAAGTGTACCTGTACACTGGCACAGGTTGCCCAGAGAAGCTGTGGCTGCCCCATCCCTGGGAGTGTCCAAGGCCAGGCTGGATGGAGCTCTGAGCACCCTGGGATAGGGGAAGGTGTCCCTGCCCATGGCAGGGGGTTGGAACTGGATGATCTTTCAGGTCCCTTCCAAAAGAACCACTTTATGATTCTATATTTCTATCTACACACATAGGTGGTGTGTCTGTATAGACCTTACATAACTTAGACCTGCTTCCCTTTAGAGGATCTGATTGAAAATTTAACTTTCTGCTTAGTTCTCTTCACTGGAAAATTCTATTTTACTTGCCAAAGCACTTCATTGCTCTTTCTCATCAAATAATGATTTCTGCAAAAATGTTCAATTATTTTATGAGACATTTTTATAAATATTCAACAAGTGAGAACCAAGTGAGAAAATTGTGACGCTTTCCATGACAGTTATAGAAAGTTGCTTCAGGGTCTTTTTTATTACATTTCTGAAAGTTTTTTAATCTTATTTCCATAATTATTCATTGATAAGCACTTACTTGAAGTAGTGGATGAATGAAATGCCTTCAAAATTGTCATCTTCCTTCATTATCGTGGCAAGGTGTATTATATTATTTATGCCACGCTCTATATAATAAAAAGCATATCATTTTAAATTTAGCTTAGTTTTGACATTATAATTAAAATGCATTCAGAATTCTGGAATTTATATATATAATGTTTTTAAGCAGTGTTTTAAAAGGCTCCCTATGATTAGACTACTAAGTCAGGTATATAATAAATCTTTTCAAAAAACTTGGTAAGAACTGATTACATTAACATGAAATTTTTATAATTTAATTAAGTTTGTTTTCAACTAGAAAAATAAAAAGGTGTATAATGTATAAATGCTTTGTTATTGTAGAGCACAAAGTCAAACTAGTATTTTGTGTCCATTTGGTACATACTGGAGCACTGTAAAAAAAACCCAAATATTTAAAATAATTTCTTTGATATACCTTTTTTTTTCCCTTTTGCTTTGTTTAAGGATTGTTGTAGTTAAGCTAATCCAAATTTAATTTAGGGCAACACTTTTTGATAACAAAAATGCTTTTCAAAGTTGGTGGAAAGGCTATATGTAGTATGACATTAATATTTCATCCAGTCATAGAATGAGAACTTCTGTTGATACCATAACATATTAAAAAAAACACTCACATTGTTTTGAAAACATTGATATATTGGAATATGATTTTTGAAAGCAATCAGGAGAAGCTTAAATCTGCCTTGATAGTAATTGGCATTAGTTTTAAAACTGACTTTTGTGGGAGCAGACAGACAAGTACAAGTCCTAAGAAAGAACAGAATTAAGCCATGGATGAACTTGTAAAAAATAATTTAATGCATTTTCATTAAGAATAAAAATAAACCACTACACAGATACTTTTAAAACACAAGGCAGTCCAATTTCTACCTGTCTTCAGAAGAAGAAAGTGCATAAAGATCCCCAGACAGGTGAGAACACTGGTGCCATGGGCTGTGGCCACATTCCTGCCACTTTTTGGGGTCCAGGAGGTAAAGGGGTGTTGGAAAAGTGTAGGCAATCATAAGAAATCAGACTTAGGAAACCGAAATCTGTATGGACAACTGGGTTTCAAGCAGGAAAAACAGGACTTAGGGGAGGTAGGGCAGTAGTAAGGATGGGGAATGCTGAATGTAAAGGAAATTATTAATTGTGAAGAGAGAGAAGAATATGTAACAGTCAAATACTTCATTTTCAGATGTCTCACACATACCAAGGTCAAAAATGGTGTACAGAGTCTCCCCCTCAAGTGTGGCAAATATTTTACAAGGAGCAATATTGCTGCTGCAAACATGTCCTTCATTTACCAGTGAAAACATGTGGAGGCTTTTCTGTCACCGAGTCATTTGGGATGGGAAGTTTGTCACTTCACAGTGTTCCGATGACACTGGAAATGCTGTTCACAGCAGGGAAAATGGTTCTTCCTGTAGCAAAGAATTCTTAACACTGCATTAAATATAAACAAAAAAGTCCTAAAAATAAATCGTAAAAAACCCCAACAATGAATCCCTTTTAAAATATGGATTAAAAGACCCTAATTTTTCTCCTGCACATTCTGTTTAGCACTTAAGATGGTATAGAGGTGAAAACTTCACAGTATAAGGTCTCTACACTGGACTTTATGGAATTGACTGTTACTATATTGGTTGAAACATATGAGCTTTTCAATAAACTGGAATTGAATTTCTATTTATGTCTTCCTGACAATTCAAACTGGTAAACAAAAAATGACCAAAGGTTGCAAAGGAAATCATCAAATAGATGGGTGGATGAAGTAAGTTTTGGAAGATGTATCAGAAATTATACCTATAACATTTAACCAGGAAAGCTAAGTTTAAAAAAATGAAAGAAAATAAGTTCATGTGAAATGTCAGCTTCCAGCATTGCTGATGGAGCAATACACAGATGATACATCATTTCATTGCTGTGTCATTATTTTTGTAAATTATGTAGTGGGTTTTAAGTCTTTCTGAAGAAAAGAAAGTAATTTTGAAGTAATGTCTGTCTCTTTTTCTGCCTGTCCATCCATGTAAATATATACATTGAATTCTAGCTTACTGCATTTCTGAAGAACACTTCTATAATAAAACATCCCACACAACTGATGATGTAATCAATTGTTTAAGAAGTAAAATGTTCCCCTATCTTTTGAAAAAAGTTTTTACTTTTCTATTTTAGTTCTAACCAAAGACTAAATTAAGAATATGTATTTACTGATTTAGAAGCCCTCAGGAAAATAATTTTCAAATTATATTTGAAATCTTAAGTAGATATTATCATTATATTGTGGCACTTAAGTGCCATGGTTTAGTTGATGAGGTGGCGTTAGGTCATGGGTTGGACTTGATGACCTCAAAGGTCTTTTCCAACCTAGTTAATTCTGTGATTCTGTAATTAAAATTAGTTAAGCAGAAATATGAAAGCTTAAACGTTATGCTCAATCTGAAAACAATCCACAGTATATCAAGGATGTGGAAGAGAAAGAAGAGGAGAATGATATTCCAAAGTAGTCCCTTTGAAATATTCGTATTATGTTACATTATGTAGTGTCTTGGTGTCTTGTTACAAGAGGATTAAAGTCCTCTCCTGGAAAAGGATTATCTGAGTTCACAGGCACAGTGGTACTGGTTTTCCCACAACTCTTCCAACCAGCCTGTAGCATTGCTCTCTGGTATGGAAATAGCAACCAAGTCAAAACATGGATTTTTTTCTGAGATTTGTAATGAAGTAAAATTAACTAAGCATTAGCTCTCATAATGCGAACATGGAAAGCGAGATCAAGCGTGGAATATATTTATTTTGAAGTTTATGATTGTGTTTTCAAGGTACAAGACTAAACCAAATGCGGTCCTAACCTTATAATGATTTGATAATATGCATATTTTTACTCATACTAATTTATTTAAGACTAAGTGCGTGCAACTGTTTGCAGATTAAATAGCTTGAATTAACTCAATTGAGGACTTTTTTACTGTAATTCAAAAAATGACCTTTACAAGGATAAATACTCTTTTGGCACTCTCTTAAACCTTTCATTAATTAGAATCACAGAATCATAATTATATTTGAAATGTAGAAAATTACAACTTATATCAACTATTATTATGTTGAATATTTAAAATGTTTTCCCTAGATTTCTTACTGATACTCTCGGTCTTGGAATATTAAGATATGATATTATTTATTATTAAGTAATTCCATTTATGCTCTGTGATCATACTGAAATTTTGACAATGGAAAAATATTATGTAAGAGAAATGAGTTTTGTAATTTTAATAAAGTACTATGCATGCTTAATCCTCAGGACTGTTTATTCCTATTAATTTCACAATGGTTCGTTTCTAAACATCCTTTAGTCTCCTGGCCAACAGCTTAAAAGCTTCAGAATTCTATTTTAGGATTAATTTTTATTAATAAGTGTTAATTTTCTTTCCTTCAAGACACTCTTTTTAATGGTCTTGGACTTGGTGCTGTCATTGGCCTGGGAGTGGCAGCCCTTTTGTTAATCCTGGTTGTGACTGATGTGAGCTGCTTCTTTGTTCGACAATGTGGATTGCTAATGTGCATCACCAGGAGGATCTGTGGGAAAAAGAGTGGTTCCAGTGGGAAAAGTAAAGAACTGGAAGAAGGAAAAGCTGCTTACTTGTGAGTATTAATCACATATGGTGGGAATGTCATTAAAAGAAAATTTGGCCGTCCAACTTATATTGACTTTATGGCCATTTTGTGGTGTGGCAAAGGGAATTAATAAAATGTATCCATTGCTTGGAAAAGGGTTGCTCTGAAATGTGTAGGATTGTTTATTGCCTTTAAGAGAAAAACTGAGACACAAGCAAGGAATTTTCTGTACCTCACTTTAGGATGACCTCTTTGTCCAGCCTGACATAAAGGAAATCAATTGTAATTCAGTCCTAGTTAAAGGCACATGGTTCATGAGGAACAGGTAACAGATCATTGTAACTCCATTTCTACAAATCCATCTTTCAGCTGCTAATACCCAAAAACTCAGCATATGGTTGTGACAGTGACAGTAAATCTGGGAGTGAAGGACATAGTATTGCAGAAGCTCAGTGAAAAAAAATTTCTTCTCTTTTTTCTTGCCCATGGACTTTAAGAATGAAAGGCATTGTTGATTTTTTTTTTAAGTAGGAATGCTGAGTTAGATGTGGATGAAATGCTGGTGAGTGTGATTGTTCTTCATAACAACAGTCAATGATTGCTGAACATGAGTGGGAAATAAACCAACTTGATTCTCACAAATACCCTTCTGTAGTGGCTACTCCATCAGACAAAGGTGGATGAACTGATCATTTATGTGCAAATAGCCTCCCTCAAATTATTAAGAGTGGATAGTGAGATCTCTGGCAAAACGGTTCAAGTACTGATTGCATAAAATAATCACACTTTAGAGACCAAACATTTACAGGGTTTTCAATAGGTAAGCTGGAGAGAGGATTACTTACAGTTCCATTTTAAGCAGTTGCATTTTTTAATTAAAAAGATTGCCTAATTTCCCGTTAATTTCCTGTTACTCTGGTAGACAGTTTAGGAATACACTGTAATAGTTGTGAGAATGCTGTCTTTGTGTGGTTAAAGCAACATTTACAGTCCAATTCCTTTATGCCTCTCCCAGCAGTCAGGCCTTGGGGTTCTTTGTCCTCCAGCTTCTTAGATCCCATCATTCCCCCAGAGCAGAGCAGATTTTGCAGCATTCATTATTCACAGCTTCTCCATTGCCAGCAGTGGAGTTTTAATTCTGTTTTAATTCAGTTTTGATTCTGGCTGTTGAGTTTCAGACTTTCTCAGGGAACTTGAGTTGGGTCCTTCTTAAAAGATATTCCCTTTTGGAAATAGCTCCACGGAACAAAACCAGTCGTAAGCAAGCACAGAGTATTCACATCAAATAATGCTTCTGAAGAGAAGCTTTGCCAAAAAATAAGCTCTCTCCACATCTTACAGTGAAAGAAAAACTAACAGTATATTTTCTGTTGTGTGAAGCCAGCCTGTCTGGATCAATAGGATCAGGATGTGAAGCTTCTGGATCTGGCTCAGCTGTCCTTTCCTACTTAGCACAGCACTTCAGTTTCTGCTTTAATTTCCCATTCGAGGAGTGACCAAGTACAAATTGGTGTACAGACACTCCTGAATGGGAAGGCCTTAGGGAAATAGAGCTGCAAATGTCACTTGACAGCAGTTTATGTCTTGTTGTCAACATCATACCCAAATGTCATTCTGTGCTGTCCCAGAAAAGCACAAAGCTAGTCTCTTAAAGTTAATTCTTGCATGACACCTATTTTACAAGAACAACTCTTATTTAATTATATTTCTTTCCTTGTCTTCAGTCAGTCAGATATTAAAATATTTGGGATAGTTCTTATTTTAGCCTGTTCTCTGCACTAATGCACTGTCAGACTAAAATTTCAGGGCAGAATCGAAGAGTCAAAATTTGAATTTATGTCCTGAAAACTGCTATTCCCTAAAATACACTGACATTTCCCTGTTTTAAATATGTCAGTTCACATCCTGGATTGTTGAGTGGGTTTAGGGTATGGCTCTTGGTTACATTTTGATTGTAGGATATATATAGTACTTAGTTATATTCCATGTTTAATGAATTTGGATGATACAATGAATGTAACATACAGCCACCAGGAGCAGAAGTTACACAATGCATTTTCTACAAATCACTTTCCCTTCTGTGGAATTCTGAGATCTCAGTCAGTTTGTACATTCTGTACATGTCTGTGAATGCTGTTCACAAATAACATCTTTTGTAGGCTTTTGGTCATGTGATAACGTTTGTAAGACTGTAGAACCAAGCAGAACTTACCAATCCCTCCAGCAGTCCAACTTAGATCCCTAATGTTTTCACAGATATGAAGTGGCCATCATCTACCATCATCTACCAAAATGAGCTTTGTGTCCATTTGTGCATTTTAAATGTCACTTGCAGAGGTGAATAAGCACATGCAGGTTTTTGTTTTGTTTTTTTAGATAGACACAATCTTTTAGACTTGTACCCATTAATCCCCCTCTAGTCAACTTTTGTATCTGTGCCACACTGTTACTAAGCTACATCCTTGAGGATGCCTACCAGAGGATGGTAGAGTTTTCCTCATAATTCCTGTTGCAAAAGCCTCTTTAATGATCATCTTGTCAGAAACAATATGAAAATGGGAGATACAAGTTATGAAAGCATTCAGCCATGTCTTTGCTATGGCTGATGCAGTCTTGACTGCTCTCTAGAACATCACAGGTCCAGAAAATAGTCCGTTAAATATAAAAGTGATTGTTCATCTCTAGCTCTGTTACCCTGTGTTTCCAGACTGCAGCTGATGAAATTCCAGGATACAATTTCTGGTCTAAAGACAGGAATAGAGGTGAAATATTTGCATGGAAAGATGTTTACTTGTTTGGAAATAAATACATATTTGGTATCCTTTGGTCTGCCTTTTGAGCAAAGTTATATGCAGGTTAATTAGTACTTTTAGTAAGTATTGTTAATTAGTAAGTATTGTTAATGCTTACTCAGAAATGAACATCTGTTTCCATATTATGGTCATATTATTGAGAGGGGCTCTGCAGAGAAGGATTGGGGGATTCTGGTTCATGCAAAGCTGGACACGAGCCAACAATGTGCCCTCATAGTCCAGAAAGGCAACCCTGTCCTGGGCTGCATCCATATCCTGTTCAACCTGGAGAAGAAAAGGCTCCAGGGAGACTTTTTCATCCTTTCATTTCTTTAAGGAGCTTATGAAAAAGATGCCAACAGACTTTTTACAGGGGTGTGTGGTGGGACAAGGGGCAATGGGTTTAAAAGGAAGGATGGTAGATTTAGGTTGGATGTGAGGAAGAACTGTTTTACAGTGAGGGTGGTGAAACACCCCAACAGGTTGCCCAGAGATGTGGCAGATGTCCCGTCACCAGAGACATTCAAGGTGAGGCTGGATGGGGCTCTGAGCAACCTGATCTGGTTCAAGATGTCTCTGCTCATTGCAGGGCTGTTAGGGCTGGATGACCTTTGGAGGTCTCTTCCAGTCCAAATTGTTCCATGATTCTGTGATTACCAACAAAAGCATAATGACAATACTGCTCCATCTGCCTTATAATTCATTGTCTAATTAGCACAGTAGTTATTCATTTACTTACAAGCAAGAGACTAGCATTTGTTTCTAAAATGGAGAAAATATGACATAGAAACAGTTTTTTGTATCAGTAAAAGCAGAAGGGGTTAGATTTTTACCACACAAGGGCTCTTTACGCCACTCTGGCAGCTGTGGTTGTCACAATCTCAGGAGATTAAAGCACACTTCTGCAGTGTGTGTACAAACATAATGACTCTTTAACACTGCCAGAAAAGTTCAAGTATAACTAGGCATCAAATCCTATATTTATTATACCATGTTGGGGAAGTTTACATCTATTCCCATGAACTGCCTTATTATTAGTCATAAACAAAATGCTCTTTTGAGATGCTAATTCATCATGTTTGTGGAGTTAGGTAGGTAACCATGGATACAGGATGCTTTGAAGACTTCAAGGAATTGGGAACACGCTGTTAAATGTGTCTTGGTGGTGTTAGTCACTGATAATTAGTTCTGCCTTTCTTTGCCAACTTTTGAGAGAAGGGGTCTTGGTAATTCGTTATGTGCAGCGTATGTGGTTAATATGATGATAAGAGACTAAGACTCTTTTAATAATTTTTAGGAAAGATGGATCAAAAGAGCCAATAGTGGAAATGAGAACAGAGGATGAAAGAATTACCAATCACGAAGATGGGAGTCCAGTAAATGAGCCAAATGAGACGACTCCCCTCACAGAACCAGAGTAAGTAGCCTTATATTCTCTGGAGTTTCACACAAGCTCCTCTTGGCTGCATGGACAGACTGGGCTTCCCACACTGGAGGGGAGATACAGCATCACTAGAATGGTCTGTTGTGGCAATGCAGTGTACAAGTGTGGGGTTTGAGGTTTGTTTCTTTGTTTTTTCACAGTAATTCGTCTAAGTCATGGTACCCCACCTATACTGGCTGAGGTTATCACTAGACATTTTTCCTTGCTTTCTGTGACCCAGAATACAACCATATCTGGGCATTAGCCAGCCCTTGGGTGGCAACACGGTGAGAGCAGCAATCCTCCAGTGTGTCTTTACACAGCCACCTGTTTGGAGGTTAATGAGCACCAAGGGAAGTGTTCTGCCCTTCCCCGCTGCCCTGACTCCTGAGGAGCTCCTCCTGCACCTTTGGACCAAACAGATCCAGGCTCCTCAGCAGGTTACAGCCCCTCCTGCCTTCCTTCTCAGCCCCAGCACTGCAGCCACCTCCCCCTGCCCTCCTGACTCCACAGTGGTGCCTGAGCAGTACCAGGATTTTTTAAGTTGATCTCAGCTGATCTTTCCACCTATCCAGCAGTTATTTACCACTCTGTGGGAATTGCCTGACTCAGGAATAGCCTTAGGCTGTCACAGACACATCCCGTATGTAGGACACAATGAACCTGTGCTCCAGAAACCCAGCTCCTCTGGGGTGGCCCCTTCCTCATTAAACTCTCTCATTTAACTGAGAGCTTAGCTCAGTCTTAAATCCACATTGGATAAATCACGCTGAAGGGCAGCTGCTTTGCTCCATTTCCTTGTGCCCCTTTTCCATCCCTGGTACCTCCTCTCAGCACAGAAACCACAGCAGTTCTCACCTGCTCACAGGCTCCCGAGTCCTGGGCACTTGTGCCCGGGCATCCCCAGTGCTGACAGTCAGGTCCTCTCTTCTTTGGCTGATTCAGCCCCTGGAACACATTAAACTGTGCAGCACTTTTCAATACCTGTGTGGAGCATAAAGTAACATTTCCAAGCTGGTATTTTGCTAAGCTTGCTATCACAAAGAGAGCTTTGGGTGCTTTCTTTCTTGAAAAATGTAGTTTGAAGAGAAGCCAATACGTCAGCAAAGGTGAGGACTACTGTTCTTTCTACTGAGAGCTCACATAGTGGTGTTAAAGGACATGAACTGATTGCTCGGGACTTTCATTTCTGAGCCTAAAAAGCTGATTGATTTGAAATTATTAAAGAAACCTCCAAGTTTCTTGGGCTTGACCCCAACACTTGTCATGTGTTAGGAAAATTTCCTGCCTCATGAGATCCTAAAGCTGTCAGGGCTGTGAAGACATTTAGGTAGTAAATACAGAAATTCACCTGTTCATCATTTGATGAATCACAATTGTTTTTTAAAAGGTGTTCTTATAAGACAGTCTTTTTCTTTCCTGAAAATACAAAAAATAAATTGCCTTTTTTATTTTTGCCATTTTCTCAAATTGCAAAATCCAGAACCTTTAATAATAATAATAAAAAGAAAAGTTTGTTAATGGCTGCCACTTACATTTATAGTAAATAGAGGGAGTGTGTTAATGACTGCACACTAAGCTATCCACATCTCTGAAGAACCTGTACACAAAGAGTTTGAACCTGTGTTAATTAAATCAGTATGGAATTTGTTGAATGACTAGTGATATGTTTGCTGCTCATATTAGAATTTATAATGAGAGGCACAATGGGGAACTCACAGTTGTCTATAAAACCAGTACAGGTCCAGCAGGCCTTGGACACAGTTGTGGGTAAGGCAGCAAAGCTACATATGCTCATGTTTCAAGACTATTGGTAGCACCAGATCTTGCAGATACAAATGAGATACATCCAGCAAGGGACATGATTCCAGCAAATATTCACTTCAGTTCTTTCTGCTTGTCAGTGTCATTAGAACAGGTCACAGGAATGAAGCATGAGAAAGTTAAAATCAAAAATATTTTATTATGTTGGGGAAGAGGGAAAAGCAGCAGTCTCCTCTGTCATGAAAATGAAACAACAAACAAAAACTACAGGAACAACTGATGAGGATATTGATGGGTATTATGTCCTTGGAAGAACACAACTGCTAAGAGAGATTAATAATGATGCCAGTTTCCTTCTTGGAAATTTTGGGCAGGGTGAGGATGACCAGCAGGGATCTTGGAGGGAAGGGCTTAACTGGCAGGAAAGAAAAGTTTCAAGGACATTCCGGGCAGACAATGTTCGTACAAGGTGGGATCCATTGTGACTCTCTTAAAGGTATATGAGATAAGCCTTGAGGTTAAATTAGAGGAAATAATTTGAATAATTAATTGAATTATTTTGAATAATACCAAATTGTACTCAGAACTCAATTTAAGCAATTGTGGGAAATAATTAGTAAGGAGATTAATTCCTCTTACAACAATCATTTTCACTGCATTGCTCAGTTATTTGACAATCTCTGCATTACCTTATCTCAGGTGATTCTTGTCAAAGCCAGGTTTGGAATCCATGTGTGACAGATCAGCTCAAAGCACTTTTCCCTGCACGCCAACAAGTGTTAATCATGCTGGCAGGAAATCAATTTAAGCTGTACATTTCATATCACATTTCAGTAATATGATTAAAATACCACATGCAATGTGGTATTATAATTACATTCCTAGTCTGATGTTACTGTTTCTAGTATTGGTTTAGTTTTTTTACTACTAATGAAGTTGTGTGAATTCTAGTATCGAAATGGACCCATTTTCCTATAAAATAGGAAAGTAAATAATCTAGTTAAAGTTTTGTGGGGGTGATAGCAGCAGAGTATTGCAGTTAGGCCACATGCTGTGCTAGAGGAAGTCAGTATTATCAGTGATTGATAGCAGCCAGCATCTGATTAAAGCAAAAAAATTCTAAAGTTTTCTAGGTTGTTTTTTTTTCCCAAAAGGATTTTATTATAAAATGCTTTAAGATTTGAAAATATTAGTTTATCAGGTGAAAGATATAAGATTATTTCAAGCAGATGTAGTTAAAGAAATATTAGATGTACAGGAGTTGGTTTAATTAGAACATTTAAACTTGAATTACTTAATTGAAAGAGGAAATTATTAAATCTGTTAATAGAGATTTAAAATGTGCAAATATTTGAAGCAAATGGAAGCAAAAATTCCAAAATAACAAAACTATTGCCATAATGAAAAAGAGTAATGTCTAATGATAACTGCATTCATCACTCACATCATACAAAGAAAATCAATGAGTTTTTAAAGACAGTAAGGTCAAAGAATGGTGTGTGGATTTTGTGATGAGGAAAATCTGGATGAGTAAAAATTTTTTACTTGTTTGTAGTTCTTTTTCTTTTTTTTTCTTCCTTGCTTGCATGTAAAGCAAGGCTAATTTTATTACATTGTTTATAAGAACATGAATTTCAGTAATGTCCAGCATCCTTCAACAGGGTTCTCACAAATCTTCCTATTTCTAATAATTTGAAATTATTTATAGCATGGTCTTGATCCACTTAAACCAATTTATTTGAATTTCCACAGAGTATATTCTGTCAATTGCCCAGTTTTTACTTTGACTAAATATTTCCTCCCTTTTAGCACCATCCTTTGAGAAATTACTGTGCCTTTATTAAAACTGGATTAAATTAGGTCTTTTTTTTTAACATTAAAGTGCTTTGCACTATCAGATATTTGGCACGTGCCTGCTCACCTAAAATGCATCTCATGAGCCACCCCTCCTGTGCCCCAAGTGTTTTATTCTCTGTTAAAAATAGATTTGTGTTGATTCTGTTGTTTCCATCCTTTCAGGCGTCCTGTTGTGGGCTGAAATCTGTTTCCTTTGGGTGTGCCATGGGAAACATATTTCACTGGAATAGAACAAACTAGTCTTCTCTCTGATTTCTCTCAGATACAGCTTATGCTTATTGTTTAACCTCCAGATAAACAGCATCTTTCTTAGTTCATTTCAGACAGCTTGAATTTCAAAAATTTGGAATTGGGGTATTGTTTTATTTGCTGTTATTAAACACTGATTGCAGACATTCCCAAGGGATTCCTCAGACAGGTTTTGAACATCTTATTGCTCTTCAGGACATCAGAGCAATCACAGCAGAAATTTACTGAAAGATTTAACAGTTATTATGAATAAAAAAGGCAGATGCAAACCAATCCCTAGTTAAAAACCAGAAAGCAAACCCAAACTGGAATCCTGGTTAACAACTATTATGCCCAGGAGACATTATTACAGGAACATCTCAGTAAGCCATACATCTATTTGACAGCTATATTTTTTGACAGCTAATTACTGGCAGTAAGAAATCAATGATTTTTGAGAGTTTTTTGAATGAAGTCACAGGCAAAAGGGTGGGGACTCTTTCACCACTGGATTGAAGTATTATAAAAATCTTCAGAGTTCTCACTAAGTTATAGAGGAGCTGTAATTTATTAATGAAGTTCTATTGTGTGATCTATAAAAAATAAATGTAAAAGTTTCTAAATAATAAAGTAACTTCCATTACCTTCTTGCACTACAAGTTCTTTACCTATCTCTTGCATAGGCTCCAATGTCAGCTGTGTTCTTCTGTACACAATTGAATTTACTTTTAGAAACATATATAAAACAAGTGTTTAATCCAGATTCAGCAAAAAACTTGACTGTAAGTGTTTCGTGGCATCCTAGGGAACACAAACCTCTGTGATGTCTTGGGTCAAGTTTTTTGACATTCTATTTTTTCTTTTGTCTTATCGAGGAAACTGCATTTTGGGCAGCAGCAATGTTCTTATCATGTGACATTTGGCTTTTTATGGCTTTATAAGAATGGAAGGAGAGAGTATGGATTTCTTTAAAAGCAAAGAACCTCAGTGCTCATAATAAAATAATTTTGCATTATTTTCAATAAATTATGGGTTTAGAAATACTCTGAACTGTATAAGCCAGACATATGTTATAGACTTAAATTCCAGTTACTTGTGTTATTTATGTCTTACCATGATTCCTCTTTTTTTTTGATAGGAAGCTGCCACTAAAAGAGGAAAATGGCAAAGAAGCTTTAAATCCAGAAACCATAGAAATCAAAGTTGCTAATGACATCATCCAGTCAAAAGAAGATGATAGCAAAGCATAATAAGATAAACTACAGCTGTCTGGATAAAGCATTTGGATTGAAGTAATCCCGTGACCAAAACTTTACAGCTGACCTTAATTTCTTGGGAAACTTAAGCTTGGAATAGTTAGTACATGTGTACATATGATGAAACAGTTCCTGTCTACAGTTCCTTTCTGGGTTTTCTGTTAATGGTTTTAGTATGTAGTTTTGCTGACACCAAGTCCCATGGTATAAATTTGACAAATCTGAAGAATAAGAACTGTAATTTATTTTATGACAAAATATGTCTATTTAGAAGAAAAGTTCTAGAGCACCCCTAACCACAAACAGCACATCAGGTCTCTCTAGATCTTACAGTGCAAGCTACATACATAAAGTTCCATATGCTACTGTATTTATTTCAATTTATAATAAAGTGAAAGTTTAGGTTGCCTTTAAAAAAACCAGAAAACCAGTTTCAGTATAACAGTTAAGACCTTGGCACTGGCAGATACCCAGTAGTCATTCCAGCTGTGATTATCACTTGAAGCAAACAAATAAAAAAGACACTCTTCAGCACAAAGCCAGGTCACATGGGTTTCACATGGGTTCTTCTGAAGAATAAAAAGCTGATAACCACAATATATGGGTATCAATAAAATTCGATATTACGATATTTCATAAGGGTGTATTGGCCTCATCCTAACTGCACATGAGTGTGACTCTGAAAGGCTCCAGCATTTTCAGTGCTTCAGGTTTTGTGTGTTAGAGTTTTGGAGGTTGCATGTGAATTAAAATGCCGCAAAGGTGTGAAAACCCCTTTTTTTAATCATAATTTTGCCTTCAAGTGAAAAGTTACAGTACTTGTCCCAACATATTTATATGTATAGACCGTTCATTTTTCCGTTAGTTCAAACTGTTTAGTTAGGGGATAAACGTGTATTTTAGTTAAATAGATACATTTTCTCCCCAAATCAGTACATAAAATATGGAAATTAGCCATATTGAAGCAGCAGTTGTTCCTTTGTGACTTCATACCCTTTGTCTTAATAAATAAATTGTAAGAACAGATGGAAAGGCAGACTTTGTCCAAACGGTTAGGAACAGTTTTAAGTAACCAGTTAATGCAATCTTATATTCAACCAAATTCTCTTTTTTTCCTGTCATGATTTGCTTAGGATATTCCTTTCTATTACTCTGGTCAACATACCCCACTATGAAATTTGACAGATTTATTTGATGCAAAATTCTTTCATATTTAGTATCATTGATTTAATGGTCCCACTATTGGGAGCAATATAGTTTGTTTCCACTCCAGCATGGTGTATCTACACCTACCAAACTGTTCACAGCCTTGCTTTGGAAGAAGTAGATAAACCATACGGAAAACTAGATTGAAAAATTCTACTTGTCAGGATTAAATGGTAGAGTACATTGTGGATTTTCCACATCGAAGTCACGCCTGAGGTTTAAGTGTAGCTTTACTCAGCAAATTGTGTTGTCTCCATGCTATATCTGAATTTTGCTTGTATTTAAAGTCCTTACACAGATTGACTTTTGTGCAGTAAAACTGCAAGTGAAATGTAAAAGGGTGTCCTTAAATTTGAGGAAAAGGTCACAATAACCTTCTTGTTAACCCGAGCTTACATGCACTTGAAAGAGCTGAGGAGGATTTAATTCTTAGCTCTTTCTTATTTTTCAAAACCAAGTTATTTTATGGGTTTTTACAATTTTTCCTCACTTTGGGAAATACCTATGGTGAGCAAAGTAATTGAGGACAGCACTGGTATGGCTGGGATGAGAGGCCAAGCTCCCACAAAACCGGTACCAAAGTGAAAAGAATGAGTAAGAGGGGATAGCAATGTGGGATGAAAGTCATGCAATATAATAATTTAAAGTTGCTGGAAGGAAGTTTCTCTAAATTCTCTAAATTAAGGCACTAATTCTGGATGAAGGAACGATGAAGACATTCCTTTATGATCTCTCACTGTTGCTCCCACAAACTGAGCAGGCAGTACTACCAAATAGCTGCTTGTCTAACAAATTCCTGTCCTATTTCTTTCTGAGTAAGCACACAGTGATCAGACTGCCCCCCTGACATGCAGCCAAGAGATCCACTTGTCCTATTTATATATATGAACAAATTCTTTGTAAAAAGCACGTATTCTCAAAGGAGCTTTGTCCCTCTATCAAAATGCAAGGAAGAGACCTGGAAAATTCCAGCAGTTGAAAATAACATGGTTGGTGTGGCTGAACATCCTCTCACACACCATTTTTCCCAGGATGAGGATGAATTTGGAGGCATCCTTGCTCTTGTGCCTGCTGTCACAAGGTTGGGTGCTGCCATGCATGTTCACATGGGTCACTCCTCCCCAGGGAAGTGGTGCTTTTTCTGAAGCCAGCCTGATCATTTCCAGGAGAAAGTGCCTATACAAATGGGCAGGTGCATTTCAAATTTCAGTACTTCTTAGCTGGACTTACACAACAACAACAACAAAATCACGGCCTAACAGCTCTGTATTAGTGGGGTTTTTTGGTTTTCTTTTGTTTTTCCCCTAATACTGCCTCTAATTACAATGTGAAAGGATTAGAAGATTTAAGTGGTCTTTTCAGCACCTAATATACCTGTGCTACTCTTTACAAGTAAAATATCCTGCAAAATTATTTCAATATTGGAAGCCAAAGCATTTCCCACTATACTGGATTACAAATCAAAAGCTGTTTCCAGAAGTATTTAATTTCTTCTCTCTGTTATGTCTCTTACCAGCTGGGCTATGTGAGGGCTGAGAATAAAACAGTTCTAAGTTCCTGATGGACTGTCCAAGCAAACCTTTTTGGTCTGTGGATTAATAGGTTATCTCTTGTGCTTTGACTCTGTGCTGTGCAGGAGAAAGACAAACTCTAACTGTGAAAGAATGCTGAAAAACACTGATAATTGCAAATTTTTCCAAATGAGGGACAGCGCATAGTAATTTGTAAGATATGTGTAGATCTGGAATAACAACATTTGTTTGTTTATTTTCTTTTCCTATTCTAGACTTAAAAACAAAAAAAAACAAAAAAAAACAACAAACCGATATCTGTATAAATGTCACTTTTACTGTCTAAAAGTAATTTTGAGTGTTAGTATGAAATGTCAGAAGAGTTGACAAAATATAACTATTTGTAAAAGTAATCTGAATTGTTACACTAACATACTCCAGGGACAAGGGTGGGAGGGAGCCATTGAAATTATTACTGATGAAATGTGGCAGTGACAATCTCTTTTCAACAAAAAAGTAAGGAGTACAATTAAGTAAAATTACTTAGAACTCCTTGTTCATATTTTTTTAGTAGACCTGCGTTCTGATTTACCACAATAGTAACAAAATTTGAATTAATATTTTACAATGTAGTATACAAATGTGCCCTGGAGATTTTTTTCCTGGTTTTGTTTGTTTGTTTGCTTTTTTGACTTCTAAGTTTTTTTGTGGTTTCAAAAATATTTACTATTCTGGTGATGCTAATGCCTAATGTGACAAAGATTAATTTATTTAGGCCTCAGTCTTGCAAGGAATTTTGTGTGGCTGAACCCACCCCTCGTATGACACCCCACTGACACCAGTGGAGGAGATATGAGCAGGAAGATGGATGTACTTTCATAGGAGAACTTGCAGGATTGGGCCTACTTTCTCTCTCTTCATAGATATTTACAACATAGTTACACAGTGACCATGATCTACAGAGGCTGTTTGACAACAGTCCCTGATACAGTAAATTCTACCTGCTGTCTTCGGCCTCTGCATCCATGTTCATCCAAAAAAAAAAAGTGGCTTTCTTTTTTTATGATGGTAATTACTTTATTTATTTAAGTGCCAATCATCAAACTGTAGTATAATCATCATGACATTTTTTTCTGTTTCCTAGACCAGATAATGGAAATGTATTTGTGCCTTTTGATAGCATGCCACTCTACTTTATTAAAGAAAAAAATTCAATAATTTGTCTACAAAGCCTGTTTAAAATAATTGAAAGCTTTATTGTGACATACTTTTCTGCTCAAATATGCTCAAATAATCTTCTAAATTAAACTGGAGATACTATTGTCAAGTCACTTAAATATTTTAGACACAAAACTTGCAAAAGTATTCAGATCACAATTTCACTGAGGGTCACAGAGGGTGTGTATTACTGCTGAAAAGTTTCAAGTAGACGAAACACATGGTGGATGTGTGGGGGTGTTTTGACCAATTTATCAAGTTGAAGAGTCAGATAGCAAGTCTCCTTAGTTCTACGTAAGTGCTTAGACCAAAAACATGAAAATCTTTTCTCAAATCTGAAAGATGATGTGGAGCATCTTTCCACCACTTCACCTCCGGAGTAGAACTGCAGAGGGTATTTGTTTCACAGTCATTTGCAGCCTCACCATCGCTGGGAAAGCTGTCATAGGAAGTAACCTCTTTGTGGAGTGGTTGTATCTGTTGGATAATATTCACTCCTGACTGAAGGACCTCCAAAAAGACCATTTACTGAAAAAGCTCAAGGCCCCTGTTATGAATTGGTCTGTGGAGGGGTGCTGAGAGTGCTGCAAGAAGTGTCACTGAAGGGCCAGGAGTCACTGGGCTTTAAGACACAAACTGACTTCAGGGCCTGAATTTCATCCCTCCCTCCCTCCCTTCCTCCCTCCATCCCTCTCTCTCAGCAAGGCTCTGCATGTCCTCAGCTGATGGAGTTCCTTTTGTGAATTGGATTTCTGGGTCTAAGTGGAACCTAAATGTCCTACCAGGCTCCTGCTGACATTTTGCACAGAGGAGGTTTTTCTGTCAGGAGTTTGTATTGATCAGGAAATGGTGATAGAATATCTGATGACAGTTTTATCCCATACATTACTATATGTCCAGAAATAAAATATCTCCCTAAATATTTTGTTGTGGTTGCGATACTTCTTTAGGTGAAGATGAAAATGTTCTAAGAAGTAATGCCTCTTCTTAAATCCCTTTGTTTAGCTTCACATAATTGTTCTGGTTGATAAGAAGCTACCATGGTTAAATAAATCTTTTTTAAAAAGAATTCACCCCCTTTTTCAGATTTTTTCATGTCCACTTGACAACTATTGTTTAGTAGTGGGGGAAACTCACTAAGTTTTAAGTGATCTTCAGTATTTTCGCTGCACATATAAATGTGTTCTCATATCAATTTATTTGAACCTGAGCCAAAAAGAAGCCTTACAAATTTGGCCTTGGATCAGGTTCTGAGAAATCACAGTTTAGCAGTCTATCTTTTCTCTTAAAAGGCTTTGAGAGCCTCATGATGTTTGACTTTCAAACTTGAATATTGGCCATTTTTAGCCCAGAGAAATGAAATAAATATTTATTGCCAAATTTGTATTGGCAGCTTTTAAGTGACAGGTGAGATGGGGAGCGGGCGGGATGACCAGATGTAGTGCCAACAGAGTTCTGCAGAGTTCAGGAAAGCAACTTCCAGAGAGAACAGGTGCTTCCAGAGAGAACAGAGAGCTTGGATACTGGGAGTGTTTCTCATTAGCATTGACAAGGAAATGGGGAGCTGCTGAAGCAAGAGAGGCTGCTGAAGGGCATTGGCAAAAAGCAGGGGTGCTGTGAGCTCTGAAAACCAGAGGAGAGGGAACATTAACCCTGCTGTATCCTTTAACTCTGCCATGTAATTAGGCTGCATTTTTAAAACATAAAATGCAGGGTTGGACGAAGGGAAAACAAACCCTCAGAGTCTCTAAAGATCAGTGAAAAATAGGTAAAGCAGTCAGACCCCCCAGAAGATAATTTTGTTACTCGTGGTGTCGAGTTCTCACTAAGAATTTTGCATTACTTAGACAAGGTTTTAAAAGTTAAAAAAAAAAGCTTTCCTGCTACAATGAGCACTCGGTCTGTATTTGTATGCTGTGTACAGTATGAGCTAAAGCATACCATATATTGGTTTTGTTATTCACATGTTGTCAACAGCCCACTTGCCATATATGCCACCTGAATTATATATTGATAAGTTAGCTACCACTGGAGCTAGGTTGTTTATTGTTTCAGAATCTTCTGTCCCTATGAAATGCTGTGTATATATATATATCTCTATACTGTAAAAAGAAGTAATATCGCAGATGCTGGTTTTGTATTTATGAAAGACATTGAAAGTATGGCTTAAAGTATATCAATTATTTGTCACTCTTCACCATTTGTATATTAATAGTAAAGATACTTTTACTTTAATGAAGTGTTGTAGTTACATTTATTATTGCTAAGTGTCTTTCTGTCAAGATGTCTGAATTATTAGGAGTCTCGTTGCCAAAAAGAAACATATCAATTATTTTACCCCCTTTATAGAAGTACTGAATAATGCTCACACAGACCTGCAATTTATTATTCTCTTTTCTGTCAAAATATATCTATTGTAGCATCCTGAGTCTCCAGCTGAGCTTGAGGCCTATTATGATCATCCCCCTTAAGTGTTAGTGTGAATAGATAATACTCTTTTTTTTCTAAACAATACAATGTGACATTTTAAAGGTATTAAATTTACACGAGAAAAAGATATGATCAGCAGAAGCTTCCTTATTTTGCCAAACCTTAACCCTTCAGAAAGTTTAGTAACTGTGTTAGCACCACCACAGTCTGCAATGAAACAGCTTTTCCTGCAGTGCTGACTTGTATTCCAATGAGATGGAAGGTGGGCAAAGCACACCCCAGAGAATACAGCACAGGCACTTCTCTGAAACGCCAGAGAAACATCTGTGGCCTCCCTTTTACCATCAATAAAATGAAGCAATCTAAGAGAAAGTTGTGTATTCATGTCTTGGAAAAAGATACTATTTTAACCAACAAAATCTTCACAGCTGTATGTTCCTTCCACAGATCCTGAAGCCCTGACCCTGCACATGTCTTAGGCACGTGCTTCCCTAAGTGGCACATCAATAATTAGCAAAAAGGTCTCCTTGTATTGAAAACCTGAAACTGAGGCAACTGGTTCAGTATCCTGTTAACATCACTGTGCCACTGAAAATTTTTCATATAGTCATGTTTCTTGGTCAGAAAAAAAGCAGACTTCCTCAAACGAGACACAAATTTAGGTCAGGTGTCTCGAGAGTCAGTTCAGTGCCACTGGTTGCAAGAGAGATTTCCCCTTGAATTTACAGGTGAGCAGTAAATACAAACGTGGCAAATAATGCAAAAATAATGTATGACATTTTCAGAAACAGATTCAACATTTTAAAATTCAGCCTTGTCACAATATATCGTGCTCACATGTTTCAGACATGTTACTTGAAATACAAGATAAAAAAGTTATATTCAGGTACCTTGACAAGGACAATTTATTTACCCATGTCATTCCTAAATGAGGAGGATAGGACTGCACAAAAAAAAATCAAAATGAAAAAAAAATGTGTCACACTGATTCTTGGCAAAAAAAGTGACTAACTTTTTTTATTTGAGCCCTAGCAGATCCTGAAAACCAAACTCTATTTGTAAGCTGATTCCTATGTGGAAAGTGCTTATTTTGGGGATATAGTTCAAACTTCATTGATGATTTATTAAACACTTCCTAAAAACCCCTCCTCTAGATAGACTCAGTGTCACAGTTTAATTTCTGTAAAAATCCTTTATGTAGCAAAAAGATAAAACTATTTTTCAGTCTGATTAAACAAAGCAGTGAAACACATCCCCAGTCAGTGCCAGTAGGAAACATCATCACTGGTGTTGCTGAGAAGGTAGAACAAACCACATCTGGCAGGAGGATTATCAGGTCAGGCAATGAATTTGTACAGTTCTTTCAGACACTGTAATGATAAGGTGAACAAAAAAAAGTCTTGATTTATAAATATTTTTTTTTCTACTAAGCAAATGACATCTTTTAGGACTAGACTAGCAAGAGAGAAATGCTATCTTCTTATTTTAAAATTTAAAAAGTAGTTTCATTCTCTTAGACCATCACATGGTGCATGAATTTTATTTTGGAGCTTCCTTTTATCACAGATCAGAGAAAAAACTCTTCATTATTTAGTTGTATCTGAGGTGAAAATAATCTTTAACCACAAGCAATAGGAAGTTGCTATGTACTGCTATGACAATTTCCAAACCCTTAAACATTAGGATTTTTTTTTAATGACTGCTTTCCAATGGATTTATGAATTTGGAGGAAGTAATGACACTTGCACATAGTGTACTGCACATTTAATTGACAGGGTGCTTACACTGAAATTCAGACTAATGTGTGATAAGTAGCACAGGGTGAAAGTGGTAATGTATATTAAAGGTTTCTTATGAGAAAGTTTTAATTATAGACAAGTTGTGTAATGAGGCCATTCCCTAATGGGATGCAAGTGTTAATTGTTGCACTGGAATAATGGTTCTGCCCTCCTTGGTATTCATGACACGCCCAGCTGCAGCATTTTGTTCCCTCCTTCCCTCTGTAAAGTGTATATTCAGTAGAAAGCACTGCCTTTGGAAAAAATTAAAGGCATTTCCTATAGAAAAGATAATACTTGCTTCTTTGAGTAAGGGAAAAGGTATCAACAGCACTTGTATAACGTGGTGCTGTGATGCACAGCTGTACCACCACTGCCATGCACACAGTTCCTCGTGTTCTTCAACACAAACTCCTGAAGCTGAAACATCCTGAAGGATCCCTGGCTTTGCCTTATGCTGAAGGATGACGAGGTGAACGTGCTGCATATTTCACAAAGGAAAGTGTTTGATTGTTTTCTGAGAATTTGATTCCAGCATCAGACCAGGACTTCTGAAGAGACCACTCTATCTGCTGGATGCAGCTGGAGAGGGAAGCAGTAATGGAGAGGCATGAAAGTAATTGAAGCCACTCAATGGATTACTGATGAATTTGCTGCCAACTCCAGTAAGTAAAAACACCCAAAAAAACCCACACAGCAACTGGATGTTGGCATTCAATTTCTCTGATGCTACTGAAAGATAATCTGTGCCAAGGTGCCACAATGTCTGGCAGCTCCCTGGAGGAGTAGGGGGGGACCCAGCTGGGGTCTGGGAGAGTTTGGCAGGGGCTCTCCCACCACCTTCAGCCCAGGAGCAGGGCAGCCTCGGCCCAAGTGACCCCAGAATGGGGATACAGGGCTAAAATTAGGCCAGGAAGTCAGGACCCACCTGGTTTGTGAGTGCAGCTGATGGCCCTGGGAGGCTGATGGGTTGTGGGTAAACTTCAGGGTTGGGTTGGGCCAGTCAGGGCCTGAAGTTAGAAGGAAAATTCCCAGATTGAGAAGTTGTTCATATATTCTCAGGTTGGATTAAAGGTTTAAAAGGACCAGACCAAAGCATTTTGGGGATGGGAATTGGGTAAGTACCCATTAATAACATGCTAAAGCAGTAAGGTGATCGTTTTGGTGTTTCAGGTTAAGCATGATTCGAAGTATAGTGCTACAAGTAGACTAATCATACTCTTTGCAGACTGGTTTTGTTGTATTTTGCATGAGGTTACTGGGAGATAAACTCCTTGTAGTTTGTAACCTGTTTTAGGTGGGAGAGCAGAAGATGGACAAAGAGGGGCTGCAGTGCAGGATTAGGGGTCAGATGATCTGATTTCCATTACAAGTGATGGTTACTTGGATTGAGCAAATCAATTGCCAGGAAAGAGTAATGTTTCTTTTCCTTTCTTTGGCTATTTTGTGCTACAGATTTATGGACCCATTTATCTTACTGATTTCAGTGAGACTGCTCCCAATAAATATAAGATCAGGCATAAACTGTTTGCTAGATTTAGACCTTAGATTAAAAGCGAGGTTTACTGTGTTTTGTGGCAGAGAAATCTTTTTCCTGCTGCTTCATGGGGTTTTAGTGTGCTCGTGTTTGAACATATCAGAGCATTCAGTCCTTACAAGAAAATTACTGATGAGCAAATGCTTAATACTTGAGTTGGTGCAACTATCTGAGCATGGGAGCAATAGCCAAATCCTGGGCAGAGGATGCATTCTCTGTGTGATAGTTGAGTGGCAAGTTAGACGAAGCAGACTTATTGACAATAATTGTGATATTGTTAACTTCACCCAAAGAATTACGAATTCTTGAGCAAATTATGCAAAACTCAATATCTATGCTTAGCTTCAAAACCTCTGTTGTCTTCACACTTCATGCTGTCTGTTGAGACATATTGCTTGGAAGTGGTGCCAGTAACTTCTATGTGAAAGATCAGCCATGAATTAACTTACTATTAATAGAGAAAATCCCTTCAACACCTAAACTTCCCTGGAAGTACTTGAGTAACTTAACAGACAACAAAGGAAACACTACCTTTATTCTAACTAACCTACTTTAAAATTCTTTATTACCCATAACAGCAGAATTAAACTCTTTTAGGATTTTTTTTTTCCTTACTAGGCCTTTTGAAGGCAGCACTAAAACTTCAAAGGTGTTAAACAAATGCAGGTGTGGTGTGGCCATTCTGCAAATGGCTGGTGCTTGTAACTTCACACTTCCCCAGAAAGGGGGGAATTTTACATACTTCGGTATGTTCAGGTGTTACAGCTTCCTCCCTTGCTTCTGAGAAAAGATGATCTTGTGAGAGACTGTAACAAGCAAGCTTTTTGTTGTTGTTTGGCTACTGCACCTTGTGTCTGACTTAATAAATCAATATAAAATCTGCTCTGGGGGCAAGAATTATGGGTATAGTACTTTTTAATCATTTTTACTCTGCAGAGAAGTGGGATTAGCAATGAAAGTATCAGAATTACTTTAGTAAAGTACCAAAGAGTTAGGCAAAAGATGCATTGGAAGGTGAATGAAACAAATAAGAATTAAAGAGAATAGAAGAACTGTGAAACAAAAATAAAATTAAGTTGCCAGCAAAAACTAAGGGTTTCTTTATAGTGACATGGAGAAGAGTGAAATGCTAGATGGATACCTTAGTAAAGCTTAACTTGTGCTGCCGTGTTGGGAGAGTGGGCAGATTCTATGTAAATTATTTTTGGAGCATGTGTTGACTTTCTGATCCAGTACTTTTCAGTGATAACCCTACAAGAAGTTTACTGTAATTCTTCATATCTTTCTGGATAAATCTTGTTACTCTACTCTCAGATTAATGTGAATGGGAGGCTTTCATTCTTGCCTTTATTTTCTGCTTGGCTATTATGGTCTTCCTGGGTGAGCACATTGATGGGATCTGTCCCAGGAAGTCCTGATCCTGCCTTGCCTTGGTATTTTGGTGGAAAATGATGCAATAAGCTATATTAGATTTCAGAAAAGAAGCAGGGGAGGGTAAACCCTGTGTTCTGACCTTTTCCAGTCTTCAGCCTTGATTTACGGTGAAGTAACCGAAAGGTATAATTGAGGAATTGTACTAAACCAAGCTGTTCATTGTGGGGTTCTTGGGGTTTGGTAGGGCTTTTCCTTGTTTGTTTCAGGTTTTCTTTGTTTGCTTGTTTGCTTTCTTTTCCCCAAATAGTCCTTCAGCATTCTGATCTGCTTAACATGGGCTTACTCCTGTAGCTTTGAACACAAAATTGAAACTTCTTTTCTCTGCAAACAAGTCATTTCCTTCCTCTCAGGCTCTATTTCACTAATTTTTCTGGCAGTTATGTAGCACTTAGGTGAGCTGCAAAGCCCTCCCTGAGGTGCAATTTTTTTGCCTTGTCCAGGTAAATTATATTCCTTGCATCTTTTTATGGAATTTTTTTTTTTTTACGGTAGTCTTAGAGATGAATTAAGCTCAATTTATGTAATGGGGCATTTATTCAGCTATGTGAATTTTTCTTTGTCAAGCTAGAATCATAAAAAAAGACAAAAACGAGAAGCATACTGAGTTTTCTCTCTTCCCTTCTCTGTGCACAGACCTATTCTTTGGAGCACTCATGGATCTATTGACTCATGACCCTAAGGGATGACTTTCTGTTCTTACCGTACTCGTGGTCCTAAATTGATTTCTGTTTACTTGGCTCCTGCTAGACCTGTTTACAGAATCACCATGTAAGACATGTGTCTCAAAAATCTCTTTACTACACTAAAATAACTATTTTAAAAATGGCTAATTTGGGCACCTTGGATTATTTGTATACTTTCTTTTTTTAACTCTCACTCGTATCACTTCAAATTAATTCAAGTCAGGCTGTGATTCTCTAGAAGCCAAATGGACTGTGACCATCTCCCAATAACCCTGAGAGCATTGCTGCAAGGTAAGAGTGTTATGATACTAATGGAACTTGCTGCCTCCTTGTAGCCCAGAGTGTTCAGAAAAAAAACATCTAGTGTGTTTAGTAATAAAAAAATACTCTAAAAATTAGTTCCAACTCACATTAAAATGGATTTCTGTCTTGTGTCTTTTTATAGCCAAATTGATCACTGTTTATTTGCCTCTTCCTAGGAGCCTGTTAACCAAGACTGTCAGTCTCTTGGGTGGGTGTGTAACCACGAATGTGTTAGAACACAGCAGAAACTTGCAGTGACTGTTGCAGTGTCTTTTCCTTCCTCCCTTGAGCCACTGCACCAGTACACAGGCTGCAACCACATCCTGCTGCATTTAGAACTGCAGGGAGTAATCAAAGCAATTTCAGCTTGTAAATGAAGATATACCATGTATCTGGATTTCATGGGTTACTGTGGCTAAACTCAAAATAGAATAGGAGTATAAATTAAGGTTTTATTAGATCTGAGTCGAGATGGATGTAGACAATTTATAGCCTCTAGGCACAGCTTTTTCTTCCTTGTTTTCATGTTCTACTACATGTTACTCTGTCACAGTATGAAGAGGCAACATTTTCCCAAAGCAAAGGTTTACAGCTTGTTAGATACAGACTGATAGATATGGATTGTTTGTTTAAGGCTTGCTTTCTTAACAGTTTAATTTCTCCAGTGAGAAAAATATGTACCTGCGTGTGAATTAAGATTGATTCATCATTCAAACCAAAATATATCAAAATACACATCATAATTGCTTCCTTTTCATCACAATATTGTACCAGCTTCACTTCTTTTGCCAGCCAACCTCCTCAGACCATCCAGAACTGCCATAACATCTGAGATAATGCACATTCAATTACAGTATTATAAAGATGAACCATCTGTGCTAAGGTTTCCAGTCATGCATGAGAATGAAAATAGGAGTATGAAAAATCCCAGACAGGTTGTTACAAGTCCCAGCATAACATAAGTAAATTGAGTAAAGTCAGTCCCTAGTATGGTTAAATAGCCATCACAGACTTTACCACCTACAATTAAAACTAGAATTAGAAAGGCTCTGTTGGATACACTGTGGAATCCACTGAGAGACAAAAGAAAATTACCTCAGTGTGTTCAACAAGCAGTGGTAATTCCATCAAAGCTTTGCTTTTCTAATGGAACACAACTCAATCCACATTTAAGGAGCCTAGAAATAGGCTTTCTTTCTGTTATCCTTTACTCCACAGTAATGGAACGGATAATGGACGCTCTTCACCATTAATACTTAATCACAGCACATGTTTTCTCTTACATCTTCCACTTAACTTCAGTAGATCTGTATTTATACAAGTATAACCTATTCCTTATACTGCAATCTGTCTGAGATTCCTCTCACACTGATAGGAACTGATTTTCTGTGTGCAGAAAGTGAAAAGCTGTATATCCCACAGTTGGTGCTTTGTCTTCTTTGATGGCTTATAAATAGATCTACCTCTAACATAAATTTGCTAGTGTGCAAGAGTTAGCATACTATGCTAATTTAAACCTTTTTTTATGTGTGTTCGCTAGGATGATTTTTTATCTTGTGAAATATAAAAATGCCCTCTATTTGGCAGTAGCATGACGAGGAGGGGGGAGAGTGAATAGAGGGAGAAGAATACTGCCTAGTTAGTTATTATCCTAATGACATTTCTGATAACTTAAATAGAAATTCACTGTATACAAAATGTTAACCAGAGGTAGAAAAGCATTTCTGTTCCATTCTTATGGTGTTTATGTAAGAGAAATGAAGCAGGACAAAAAGTGGACCAGGAATGCAGAAGGAAAAGCTGGATAGTGAACTGTTGGAAAGAGAGTTGGCCCGTAAGAAAGAAGTTGTGGGCTCATTTTTCTTTTTTCTGCTTCCAGTCAGAAAATAACTTCTTTTGCTGTGATCCAACCGGGTACTTTTTGCTTGGTGTGTGATATCATGGTATAGAAGAGAGGATGATGAGATGCCAAGGCCCGTAGGATTAGAGGATTCTAGGCTTGGGTGCAGGATTGTCCACCTCTAGCTGGGTCTGAGGTACAAGGTAATCAACAGAAATTCCCTCTTCTCAGCCTTTTCTTCAGCACAGCTGCTGCAGGAACTCTGTGGAGTATCCAAGTTCTTTGCCTTTGCTGACATTGCAGGGAAGTGGTTGTTAACAGCTTCATACCTCNGGATTCAGGCTGGAGTAAGTTACACAAGTCTTTGGAGAAATATCTCCCTTGTGTCCAGCGCTGTTTACATACCCACTTCATAATAATCAAAAGTTATGGAGTTTTCTTTATTCCGTATCGTTTCACTGTGAGTGGGGAAGATCCAACCCCTGAACTGACTGCAGTGCTCAGACCAGAGACAGATGCTTCCCAACAGGCTGGGCATCGTGTTCCTCTTTACTCTGGGTGAATTTAGAGCTGGAGCTCTGGGAACCCTGTGTCCCAAGTGCTTGTTCTCAGCCTGTCTGGAGGCAAGGCTTTCCTTCCTCCTCATTTGGGAGTCCAGACCCTGAAGAGATCTGTAAACTTTCAGGGTAGTGAGGCCTGTTTTGTGCCTTAGCCAGATGATCAAGCTGCTGGTGTGTGCTGATACAGCCCCACCAAAGTCAAACTAGAGCCAGCAGACTGCATGCTTTTGCAAATTAGTAGAGAACTTCTGCTCCAAATTTCATACCTTAGTCCTTCTGTCTCTCTAGTGCAGAGAACACAATTTAAGTTCCTCATGGCTAATAAGCTGTTATGTATGACAAGCTTAAGTATGATGATAATGAAGTACAGGCTTCCTAAACTGGGCATGTATTCAAAAAGGGCAGTTAATAATGTCTTGTATTTAGTAACGATGAAAATATACAGGAGAGAAAGCATCAACAAGTCACATTTTGACTCTACCATTTCAAAGCACAATGCAAGCATAGCTCTGGAATAAGGACTAAGAACTTGCAGTTCCATTTTATTGCATACTTACAAGGTAGTTAATATCTTTTTTTTCACCCTCAGACCACTAAATATGATGCAGTTGTTTGTTTCCTTGTTGGCTGAGGTCATTAAGTTCTATTAACAAATGAATAGACCTGACCTGATGGTTCTGAGATAGCTGTGATCAAGCTTGGAGCCATGGCCTTTACAATGGTAACAAGGGGAGTGACGTCGGGCAAAACTAAGCCAACCAACCAAACGTTAGTATTTTATTGCTTGGATACGGTTTTCCATGTCTGGAAGTGTTCTTAGAAAGATCTAGAGAGAGAACTAAAAAGACAGACAGACACAACTATGAGACACCTAAGAGACACAACCATGAGAGAAAAATGAAAGAAGCTGAAGCAGGAGACAGAAAGAGAACCATGAGAAAGCTATGAAAGAAAGCCATGCAAAAGAACCCTGGACCTTAACTATGTATGTATGTGTTTGTGGCATGCAAGATATACAGATGTAAAAATTAATATTAAGAAAAGTCTTTAGTTAAGTCTCTGAGACTAATAATAACTGAACAGATAGATATAAAAATCATAATGCCACATTTTCTTAATATTTTTTTCGTGTCCCTTTCATATCTATTATGATTGCAGCTTTGGACTTCCAAGCTCTTCTGAATCAAAAACAATTGTACATTCAGTTCATTTGAGTTTTTGTGCTATAGTTCAGTAAAAGAAACCAAGACATACATAGTCACGAGTCATTATTATAGAGGAGAAAGATGTGCAAGAGAGGGAGAACCAAGAATTTATTGTTAAGCTAATAAAAAATAAGACCTCATCAAAATATGGCAGTTGTTACTAGACCAGCCCTATGAAGACGGTCCAAATCAGTACAGAAAAACCTCATTAATAGCAATGTCATTAAAACTGTTAAGTAAGATAATTTATTTCTGTGTTATGCTTGCCCATTCAATAACTCTGTGTCTGATAGTCAAGTGTTTGAGGCGTCCTCAGGCAAAGGGCTGTCACAGCCACTTGTCAGTGTCTTCTCCAGGATGAATCCGACCTTCATGGTCCCTTCCTCCTCAGTGCTGGGGTCGCCTCAGCTTTTTTTTACTACATTTTCCCATCCCCGCCTCTTCACTTCCCCTGTTCCCAGGGAAGGAGTGGCAGCTTCCCCACAGCCCCCTCAGTATCCCTGGGATTTGTTTGTCCATCTGGGACTGTCTGGGTCTGCCAGCCCCTTCCCAGTGGCACTCCCAGAGCTGGAGCTCAGCCAGGGTGGGCAATGGGGCACCTGGGGAACCAGCTTGGACCTGCTCAGACCACGACATCTGATCCAGGATCAAGTGACCATAAAGCCTGTGCAAAAATTCAATTGAGTGACTCTTGTCTCCCCTTTACTAAAATATTCTTGTAACAGGCACACCCACATGCTGCTGCTGACTTAGGAAGGTTTCAGAACGAGACAGTGGACCTAAATATAAAGATGTTTTGAAAGGTGATTGAATCAGCAGCGTGACCCTGAGATTTTCAGAGACATGTATCAAAATGCAATGGGTAATGCTGGTCTCTGAACTGCATGCAAATCAAACATTGACTGATAGTTCAGGATAATCAACTACATTTACTACATCTAGATGTGTATTCTTTGCTGAAACAAGGTCAACTGCTGAAACAAAACTTCAGTGTTGTAAAATTCACACATACTATGGTGTGGTAGTAAATGCTGAGCTGAGCTGGTTACAGAGGTACTGTTTGTTTAATGGAGAGTTTAGGGAGGTGGAAGCTGATATTCCATAAAATCATAGCAGTTCTTTGTAGGACTAATCAAGTAGTCCTGCAATAACGAGTGACAATTGTTAAAGTTATAATTAGTCCTTATTTGTTTCATCAAGAAGTATTTTGTCTTGCTTGTGTACTCCGACGTAAGATTGCTATTTTTTTTTTGTCAAAGTATAAAAATTATTTTAAACTCTTTTATTACTATGCTGTCCCATAATCAATGATCTTGCTACGATACTAGGACTTTGTTGTCATCTGCAGATGAAATATATCTTACTACTATAATCTAAACCAGAAAGTTTATACGTGCATTTTTTGAAAGATTTTGCACAGTAAAACAAGTTGGTTTGGACGAATTTGACCCTCTTGTGTTGCTTTGGGTTGAGATACAGTTCATTTTCCTGAATACTGCTTGAATTCTGGAATATCAAACTATTTTCTCTTTGCATCGAGAGATCCATAAAGAGAAATCGGTGTCTTTCCATATAGGAAGGTGGATTGGTTGTTTTATTAAGTGGATTTGGGCTAATGAACAGAAACGAATTCTCTAAGAATTTAAGAAGGGAAAACATGTATTCATGTTCATTCATAGTGCATGTTAAGAGGCTTGTATTTTCTATTCTATTTTCCTAATGACATATTTAAACATCGTTGAAATGAAAGAAAGCGGAAAGGAACTTTTGTCTGGCTTTACTTTTTTTTGTTAAAAGACTAATTTAATCAATGATAGCTTCCAAAAAGAAAAATACTTGAATGAAAACTATATTATAAAGAAAACACATAGGTAATTAATCCTAAAGTAAGGGTCTCCATCTATGTTGCTTAAAGTTCTCCGTCAATTTGTAAAATACGTGAACTCTTATTTTAACTTCAAGAGTTTCCAGAGATCATTTTAATGTTTTAATGCATTTGTAAACTACCCATAAACATTAATATATCAGCCCTCTACTCTTAGAACTTTCTGATTAATTTCCAATGAATGATTTATTTGATGAATGTTTTACCTTTTCTCTTTTGAATTGATATGGGCTGCAATATAGAAGAATATCTAGTTATTGTTCAAAAAACATTAGGTTAATAGTTTTTGTTCATATACCTTGCTCTGAAATAAAATATGTTCCAACAGCTTACAGGTATTTGATGAGCTGAGCTGGATAGTACAAACAGAACATATGTTTAAAGATGTTTATATTTTTTTCTTTTTTAACCACTAGAAATTTTGAAAAACATATGAGAAAATAATATATAAAATAATAAGCAGGAAAAAAAGAATTTGAACGGTCTTTTTTAGCAGTGATTTTTTTCTTTTTGTAATTAGGAATAGCAGCTTTTCAAAGAGAAAAATAACACATTATTTTAAATATCTCTTTAGAAATTATTTTTTATTTCAAAACCAGCTTTATCTTAACTGCTTGGTTTCTTATGCTGGACAATATCTAAAAATATTTGTTATATGGTGGGTATTTTATAAATTCCAAAGTGCTTGTTTTGGTGAAACAGCTGCTGCTAACTCCACCAAATCCCTCATGAGGAATATCCTGAGTTCCTGAATCCGTATATGTTTTCATATATATGTCACAGAGATACAGCACTTTGTTCTGTCAAATGTGGATGATGTTGTTCTTTAATGGAATAGTGACAGCCTGGGCTTATTAGTCAATTTCACCATATATAATTTAAAAATCACTTTTATTTTCAGATTTTTGAAGGTTTTTCTGTTTTTAAAGCTGCCAATAGATGCAGTAGAATTTTCAGTAGTCAACCCCCATTCCCCACCCAAGTCATTAATTAAACTTTTTTTTAGGAGCTGTGCATCTGTACATGGTTTGACTATACAGATGAAATCTAAGAAAATCTTCACATATATATACAGCTGTATAGCCCAAAGAAGTAAAGACAGGAATAGGATTGCAATGATAACTTGTCCTGATAATTTTCAAGGTCTCAACCTTCCATATGGCCATAATGAGCAGAATAACTATTAGAAATTACTCTTAATAATGCTTGTTTTACAGAGCCTATATCCTTATAAATAGTTTTGACTTTCATCTATTATTTAATTTATATACTAAGACAAAAAGACTTTACTTAGTTTATACACGGGTTCCCTCTGTTAGTCTTATCTTGTAGTTTTTATTTTCAACTCTTGGCTTCTCTTGTTCTTTCCTCTAGCTGAAGTTTATTTCAACTAACTAATCTCTTTTTCATGTTAGATCTAATCTAAATCCTATTATATCCAATTTTGCCTTGTGAACAACTATAGCCAAATTCCAGTTGGAGCCTCCATTGTTATTGTGTAATTCAAAGTAATATAATACTGAAATTCTACCTTTTACTTGTATCTTTCTCCTGTTTTCAGATTAAATGAACATTGTTATTTTGCCTTTGACATGGAGTAGCCCTTTTCTATGTTTTTAATCTGTTTATATTTAGTAGTGGTGTAGCAGACCTACATTTTGAGGTCATGCTTAGGTTGCACAACAGATACTCATGTTAGCTTTGAATAAAGCTTCATTTCAGAAGCCCTAAATTTACTTTGTCCACAGGCAGATATGATGAAAATAAGATACTTCAGTGTTTAGATTTCAAAACATTTAGTTTGAAAAGTGTCTGAAATCTGTCTTAGAGCAGGCAAGGAGGGGGCTCCATAAAAGTATTTGTCTTTTCCATGTCAATTTGCTGTTCTACAGGAGCTGAAGTGAGTTATTTGACACAGTAACCTGAGTTACTTATAAGATTTTATTGACAAGTGCAGCCCTTTGCCAAATCTGGCTTTATTTTTACACAACTTCTGGCTGTCCTTGTAAGGATACATTAGTGTCAAACTGAGGAATGCTGATTAGGGAAGACAAGTCGTGTACCACAGACAGGCTCACTATCACAGTCCCACTTAAATGAGGGCATTATGTCTTTTGGCTCTGGACATGATATAATTTTAGAGGTCTTTTTCTCTCCTTGTTCTTCCCCAAACCTCTTCTTTGATAAACAATAGTTTGGTAACAATTAAATATCTGCCAAGGTTGAAAATAAGTCAGTCTGCACAACTAGGCTTGGAATCCAAGCAGAACAGCAGAGAGAAATGGACTTCTTTTGGAACTGTGCAGTGGCTGAAGCTCAGACCTTTGGGAATCGTTCTTAGAGGAGATGGACTAAAAGCTTGTACCTGAGGGAAGGCCTAAGGCCAAAGGTCAGGAGAATTGTACCTGAAACACTTTCTCCGTGGAACAGCCTGCAAGTTACCTAACCTTAGATTTTACCCAGGGCTCAGTAATTGCTCTTTACTTTTCACATTGCTGAGACTGTTCTACAAAGCACATCTGTTGGAGGATGTTTGTATGTTCCTATACATGTATGTACATACACACACATATAGATTTGATTGCTCAGTGCCCCTAATCATAGGAGAGAAAAAAAACCAACCTGTTTTGATTAAGCTTTTTAGACGAAGACAATTGCATTCATTCATATGCTGCGTGTCACAGTTTTATTACATTTTGCTGCTCCATAATACTAAGTATACTGTAGTTCAAGATGATTTTCTTGTTTCCATAATGTATGATGTACAACATCTCAAGGTGAATGACCAGTAATGAAAACCTTTTCAAATCTGTGCGTCTGAAGTTTGATTTATGTATGTCTTGTACTCAGAAAGTTGAAGGAAAGCACAGCTTGTCATATAAACTCTCTTAGATGAAACTTGTATAATTACAGACAATTTCCTGAGTGAAAGAGGAATAAAAAGCCAACAAACCCTGGAATATATGGAAATGAATTCTACTGCATTAATAAGGGATGAGGTGTAAAGCTAGTAATATTAAGCCAAATAGGTGGAACAGACAGAAAAAGTTCAGGGGGATCACAATAATGAGAATTTTGTTACAATCTTGAACTCTAAGTAGGAATTGTAGGAAAGTTTATACCTTCCCATTTGTTTCTCTGTGGAGAATGAATTCAGGTCTCTATGAACTCTGCCATAAGTGGGCATACATTAATCACAGCACTGGAGACAGACCAGTTGTTACAGTGCAGTCAAAACATCAGTAAGTGGTTTTCCACAATCCAGTGGTAGTTTGAGTCTAGGCTGGTAAAGTATCAGGGAAAAAAATCAAAAGTATTCATGTAAAAAGTATGAGGAAAAGATGGTAGAGCAAAAGTTCCACAATTTAATAATAACAATACTCTGATGTTTAAAAAGTTTGGTAGAATCACAGGAATTCACACTTGTACATGTCATCAAACTAGTGGTGGTGTATGTGCAATTTCCTCCTACTGTCTTGTACAAGCTTATGAGAGTAAATTAGGCTAAAAACATGAAAACTGGATTTTGCATTTCATTGCTTTTTGTGAAGGAATGCTATTTTGTTTCTTTCACAGTCACATTTTTGTTTTCCTTTTATAAATACACATTTTGGGGTTATTTCTGATATGTTTTTACTGTTAATAGTAAGGTAAGCACTACATATCAACTCATCAGTTCTTTCTAATATTGATGGAATTTGAAGGTTGGAGGCCTTCAGTAATTTACAGTTTTGTGTTCTGCTGTATAAAATACCTTAAAGACACAAGCCATATTTCTGAACAATCCATTTGCATGTATTGATGTTATTTGAGTTGCCTTTTTTTTTTTTTTTATATTTGATTGTAAGGGTAATGTTTACAAGGGCAGATGGTGATGGGACATGGGTTAATAATAGTTTGAAAATGAGGGAGAGAACATTACATTGGACATGAGATGTAAATTAATTTAGAAGAATTCTTACCTCTTGTGTTTAAGGTGGTCATTTCAAACTTGTTGCTTTAATTCAGTATTTAGAATTCAAGTTTTTGAAGGAGTCAAAGATTAATAACTTTTGCTATTGTGATATGCCTGTGCTGAATTAGTGCATGGAGTCTAATGAGCTGTAGTTGGGAGCCCCATTGTATTAGATGCTGCATACACATGTGCCTCAAACAAAGGAAAAAAAATCCACTTATTAAGAGCTCTGGTTTTCACAAGAAGAAATTGTGCATTTTTTTTTTGTCTCCATCCATTATTCATCATTTGGATTCAAGTTCAAAAATCTGTGAACTGGCCACTTTTTAAATTTTAAATTGTACCTGGTTTTAGATGACAAGTAGTTCATCCCTTTTTTTATCCTTAGGGAAGTAGTTGATACAAATCCTAATACTTGTGAGGTGTGGCATCACAGCAGGAATCTTATTAGAAACTATGATAATTCCATAGTGCAAGAGTAGGTATTATTCCTGTCATGTTATATCCTTGTAAATATATATATATATAGTTACCTTGTGTCATTACAGTAAGTAACCTATCATCTTAATGGCAGATCCGAAGAAGTGTATCATTGATGTTGCTCTATTTCTATCACTATCTATAGCTCTATCACTATCTCCTTAAAAATCTGATTTTTGTAAATTTCCGCTCATGTAACTTTTAAAAATGGTTATTTTCAACTTGCAACTTCAGTCCTTTTCTTTGTAAAACACAAATGGAAAAAATATAATCTTGGCTCCTGCAGGCTATATGGTAAAATAGGTCTAAGAATATTCTAGTACCATTTCCTTTGCTGAAATGATTCTGTGTTACCTAGCAAACACATGATTAATAGAATATCATATATAAACCTATTGGAAATTGAAGTTTACACGCAGAGATATCAATGATATATATTGAACTGATGTCCAGTAGGAGTTGACATTCCTACTAGGAAACAAAGCAGGAGGTATGGATGCCTAGATGACTGTTGATAGTCCTTGTCCCCATATAGTAACTCTAAAATAAAGGTATTTCAAGTGAGAAAGCATTTTATAACTTTTATCATCAGGTCTGTGATAAATACTGAGTGAATTATAATTTCCTTCCCCTATACACCACTTCAATTAAAAATAGGTATTTGTATAGCTCTGCAGTTCTTCAAAGTTTTGATAACTTTGAGCTGACTTTCATCTCTATTCAAGTAAGTTCATCGTGGTAATAACATTTTATAGTCTTTCCAAGTTTTCATTTTCACCTATTTTATGAACACCTTCATAACAACGTAAAGGGCTCTTCTTCTATGCCAAAATGTTAATCAAATAACTCTTGTATTACTAATAAAAATGTAGGACTTTTTTTCCTTTAACTGAAGCTTCTGTGGATATGTATAACAGATTTCCTGGTGAGACTGCCATGGAAAAAAAAAGGATAGAGGAGTTTGCAAATCTTTCTATTAGCTTGCTAATTTGGTATTTCAAAGAATATGAAATCCATGCAGCAAAGCACGCAAGTTTAAGCATGTGCTTATGTTACTTTCTATTCTGCACAGTACTAAAATAACAAATTTAAAATGAAGTATATATTTTAGAGTTTAAATAAGTGTGAAATCGCTGTTCCCATTAGAGTTACTCTTGTGACAGACAGGCTCTAATGATTAAACATGTTGCTGAATTAGAGTCTTAAGCATCTGCCTAATTTAAGCAGTAAATCCCATTGAAGCAAATGAGTCTTATCCTGATTAAGTCTCGTACTGAACTGGGTGCAAGTGAGAGACTGATAATCCTGAGTAACCTTAAAGTCTGGCAAGCAGGCACTGAAATGAGTTCAGACAGTGAAATATGAGTTACAGCTCCCCAGCTAGCTGTGTTTAGCAGCACAAATTTCAGATGGTGCCAATCTCTTTATGGAGCAAATGAATCCTGCTGGACAACAGCTGGAGAATAAGCCCATTAAAGTAGGTGGCTACGTGTAATCTAAAAGAGCAGAATCATGTGAACATGCAAACGCTGCTGGGGGAAGGCACTGGGCTCTGGTGGGTCCCAGGGGGAGTTTGGGCTGCCCTGGGGCTGAGCTGGGCTCTCGGAGTGCCCATTGCCCAGCCTGTCTGAGCTCCAGCTCTGGGAGTGCTGCCAGGGAAGGGGCTGGCAGCTCCAGGCGGTTCTGGGTGCTCAGACACCCCCAGGGGTGTGTGGCAGCTTTCACCCCATCCCTGGGAGCAGGGAGAGGGAGCAGGCCATGGTATGTAAATGTATGCAGACAAATCTTATCTGGCACTGTGTTAAGATCCAATCAGTGAAAGATGCCTCTGCCCAAATTAAGGTGCAAATGAGACCACATGCTGGAATCCGTAGTATGGATTGTATATTACAGTGAATGTGAGGTAAAGGGATAGAAAGAAATAGAAAGAGGAGGAGTGAGAGAGAGACAGAAAGATCAAGCAGAAGAGTCACCACACGTGGATCCAGCAGTGTCCAGTTGGTCCTTCTTCATCCCGGGCCTCTCAGTGGTGGGGGACCCCGAGTTGTTCTTCTGGGGGTACCACTTTAAACAGTCCGAGTTCCAGGTATCTATGGGGTGGCTGCAGATGTTCCCATAACTTGGAATGATATGTGTGAGATCAGTTCCTTTGTTTGCCACAGCAGGGATTTTTGTCTGGATGCATTAACCAGAATGTGCTCACCAGATCTTGCCTCCCCCAGTCCTGGAATTGGCACATTCCTGTCGAAATTCCTCCCTCTGTGCTTATCTCAAGATTCTGCTGTGCTGTCTTATTTTACAGCAAGTTCCTTCTGTGGCCTTGACAGTGTTAGAGAGCACAGCTGCCTGTCTCAAACTCCTTACACACTGAAAAGGAAAGAACCCCACACCAGCATCCCACTCCTCCCAAAGAGACCTGAGGACATGGATGAGTGTCCGTGACACTTCCCACCTCTCTGCCTGGGGACCTAGATGAGCTTTGGGAACATGAGCATAACACAGACAGGAAGGACTAAGAAGGTCTTTTGTAATGTAGTCGCATACAAATATATGTGCAACGATTTTAATCATTGTGGGTTTTCTGTATTAGATTATTTGGATCGATAGAATGCCAAAATATTAAATAGACTAATAATAAATTCTTGACTTCACATATATGGTGTTTTCACTTGTACAATGAGATTTTAAGTGTGACATTCCCTCCCTGCAGGTGTTGGTAACGCACGTTTAACTTCTTGCAGTCATGTCTGAAAAGCACCATATTCCCAACTCACAGGGAAAGTGAGAAGAAATCTTGCAAATTCAGTTTAAAGAAGTTCCAACTGAGAAAAGTTGTCCCATTGCTTGATATTTTATCTTTTTGGGTTTGAGACTTCTTTTTTTATTTCTTAAAGAAGACTGCATTTCAGCTGAAGTCTGTCAGGTGTCTAACTACCGTCTGGAGTAATGCTTTCCATAGGCATTTTGTTGGCTGTTTGGAGTTCCTATTTTCTTTTGTTTAATGTAGTTTTTGAAGTGTTTATTTTTTGTGATGATTTTGGAGTAGGGTTTGGGTTTGGTTTGGGTTTTTTTTTTAGTAATGAAACCACAACTGATTTTTAGAGTGGATATGGTTTTACTGGTATTTGTCAAGTATCTGTGGATGCTGTTCAGAGCCCAGTCTCACTGCAGTGATCTGGTTTAAGAGTTTTCACCATTTTTATAACTCTTTCTGTCTCCTCTTAGCGCAGCAAACAGTGTCTTTTGGTCATAGAGATTATTTTATCCTAGATCTTTTAACCATCTACTCCAAAGTTCAGCCCCAGAAGGATCTGGGTTTTAGGACCTTTCTATATTAAGAGGCAGAAAGAGACATGGTTGTCTTTTTTTTTTCTTGGCTATGTATTTATTTTTGTTTCTGCAATCTGGAGTATATGGAAATTCCTAAAAAGTGGTTAAAAATGTCCCTTAGAATTTCTTTTCTTCTATAAAGAGAAACAAAGGTCTCATCATCTGCACTCGTTTGCTTTGAGAGAAATCACCTTCTATCCAATTTTCCTGCCTCAGTGTGAGATGCTTAATTGAACATCTGGAGGAACAGCATGTCCTTTCTCACAGGGTCAGGTTGAGAACTCTTATCTCACTCCCAACAGAAAACTTGAGTTTCAAGTGTGTATATGTGTGCATGAGTTCTCTCTCATTCCCTTGACAACTGATTGTTCCTGTGTTTTATTTTTAATTAATTCCATGCTTCCCACCAGGCCCATTTCTACTTGGAGTTCTGTACATGTATTAAAAGACAGAAGGGAAAAAAACAGACAAACAGATAAAAAACACAGAAATAAAGTTTTCAACTTTTGAGGGACAGTGATGGAAGAATGTTGTGGTGAAAGCTTATTTGTAGGTGCTTCCAAATAAGGCTCTTGTTGTAAAAGAAATGACCCAAACCATTCAAGCCTTCACGCTTCTTTTATAAGCTCATTTTGGAATTTTATCATGATTGAATACTTTATTTTTTTCATTTTATATATGGTACTAGACTGTAGAACTGGTTTCGTATTTGTTTCATTTTGGAATGACAGAGTACAGCTGGAAGGTAGGGGAAAAATATTGGTTCCAAATTAGAGAATGTGGATATTTTTCTGACCTAATTGCATAGTGCAAGAAGCTCAAGTCTTACTGAATTTAGGTAAAAGAAGACCAAAAATACCATCCATTTCTCAGGTCAGAGGCAAACATACCAATTCAATTGTTTGCCTTTCTTCAAAAACTGAAATTGAGACATGCTGATATACTTGTTTCCCACCTTATAACCTCTTCTGTGGGAAAAAGAAAACAAAACTTATTGAGCTCTGCTCTTATTGGAGGCTTGCATTTTGTTTTCTCATACTGCCCTTGTTTTCTTCTCCCATGAAATCAAATACTATTTCCTAATTATGACAGAAAGTGAACAGCTGAGCTACTACAGGATTTTGCTCTTGTTGGATTTAGTAAATAAGGTACTCAATGATTGCAGCAGATGTCTCTGATTTGAGCCTTTTACCTTTTACCATGGAGCAAATGGTAGGGATGATCAAAACTTGGAGACAAGCCCGCAAATACCTGGAACAATGCATTAGGATGGCCAGCAGCCTTAGGAACTTGGCCATTAATCCCAGCAGCTTTATTTTCTGATCAGCCAAGCAGATTGCATATTCTTTTTTTTTTTTTTTTTTAAAATGGCATATTCTGCTGTTCTCCCCCCTGGCCTGTTGCTCCCTCCTATCCAGAAATTTCAGTCCCTCACTCCCCAGGGACTTGCCTGTACCCTCGTGGTCTTTTTGAGAGACATGGACAATGGGGTTGAAAACTCCCCAAGTTTGCAAATGACACCAAGTGGTGTGGTGGTTGCTCTAGAAGGAAGGAATTCCATCCCATGGGAAATGGGCCCAAGTGGACTTCATAAGATTCAATAAGGTCAAATGGAGTGTCCTTTCGTGGGTTGGGGCAATCTCCAGTATAAAGACTGAGAGATGGATGGATTAAGAACAGCCCTGTGGAAAAGGACTTGGATACAACTGGTGGAAGTAACAGTTGGCTATCACGGCCACACTGGTGGTGCTGGCAGGGTGGGGGTGTCTTTCATAAGACTGATGGACTGCAGTGTTACAGCTGCCTTGAATAATTGTACAGAGTGAGCTGCAGCAGAGACAATAAAAGATTTTTCCTCCTAGTAGAGCCTTCAGGAACTGTGACAATATATATGTCTTGGTATCCACTGATTACAAATTAATAGACAAAGTAAGAATTCTAAGTTCTGGTAAGACAACTCCTGTATGTCAAGTAGCACAAAGAAACAGCTGCAGGGTTTGGGCTTTGTCGTGAGCTCACACTGATTGCAGGAAGTTCACAGCTGATCTGCTGGGATAGAGGGATTAGGGAACTCAATTACAAAAAGCGTTTTGCCATTAATTGTTTATTAATGACATTTGACTGGATGAAATTAACAATCTTGTTCCGGGTTATTGCTCTTAAGAGTATAACAGTGATTCTCCAATTTGCTGTGCCTCTAGAGGAAGGATAAATATACCCTGAAAAGCTCACATGGGACATGCAGTTATATTTACAACACAGTATAAAGATATCTATGCTCCTTTGAAGATTGATTCCAATTTGTTGTTTTTTGTTCCCTGATCATCAGGCCTTTGAATCATCAGATTTCCCAGTTATTAGTTACCAGTTACCTTGAGGGATTTTGAGATACATAGTTTCTGTCACATTGATAAACTTCTGTGGCTCCTTGGAGGGAATGTGTTGGGCAAAATTTGAGTGTATTACTCTTGCAAACTGAAAGGGTATTGAAAACATACCTTTCTTTTTTCTTCATGCCTATAAAAATGTGGGTTTGTCCTCTGCCATTTTGTGTGCTCCTTGTTGGCTTCTTAGTATTACTGCAGACACCTTACACTAGATTAGGTTGTTCCAAACACTGTCCAACCCGGCCTTGAACACTTCCAGGGACAGAGTCCACAACTTCCCTCACCACCCTCACAGAGAAGAATTTCTTCCAAATATCTAATCTAAGCCTGTTGTCTTACAGTTTGAAGCCATTCCCCCCTGTCCTGTCACTCCAGGTCCTCTGTCCATCTTTCTTGTAGGCTCCTTTCAGATACTGGAAGGCCACAATTAAGACATCCCAAAGACTTCTCCAGGCTGAACAACCCCAATTCTCTCAGCCTTTTCTCCCAGCAGAGCTGCTCCATCCTCTGACCATCCTGGTGCCTCCCCTGCACTCCCTCCAACAGCTCCATGTCCTTGCTGTGCTGGGACCCCAGGGCTGGAGGCAGCTCTGCACGTGGGGTCTCACCAGAGAGGAGCAGAGGGACAGAACCCCCTGCCCTGCTGCCCACCCTGCTTTGGAGGCAGCTTGGGACACGGGGGGTTTCTGGGCTGCAAGATGTCAGAGGGATCGGGTGAAATGTCTCCCTGGCCTAGTGTGCAGCTGTAGCACATTTTTCAGCTATGTAGCCCCTATATTATTGATATTTTTTCCCTTCCAGCCAGCAGGTTAATCTGGAGAAGCATTAGCTACTTTGCACAGAGCTCTTTTAAAAGGGCAGTGATGTGAAGAAGCAGAGTTTTCAGGTGGAAATGCATTTTTCCACTGATATTATCAGGCTACTGAGGATAAATGCTGACCTAATTAGTGCTTTGAGGTTTCCCAAACCTTTCTGAAGGGACAGGTAGTGCCAACCCTTTAGGCAGTGAGTGGATGGACACATAGCATGCAATTTAGAACTCTTCCTCCTCTCCTCTTGCATTGGTTTGACTCTGTCCAGAAAAGGTATGGACTGAATTCATTCAGAAATGACTACATTTTGGAAAATAATGAGGAACATGGTTGGAAAGTATCATATCATTGTTAGTAGTTAATTACTTCCCTCATTGTTCTGTTTAATGGTGAAGCTAAAGGAGAAGTAAAATATGTGTTTGAGTGGCTCTTTGGAGTGGTAATTTGGGGAAAAGGGCAGGCCAGAAACAGCAACTCACAGGGCTGCCTAGGTGAAGGAAAGCCACGCTCATGAGCTTTGCACATGTACAACTGCTGTCTTGTCTCACACGGGTGGGGTTTGAAAATTGTGTCTGTAGACACAACTTCCATGAACAAAAAAGAGTCTTCTGTAGTGCTGTCTCATCTGTCTTCTCTGGAGTCTTGAAGTTTGATATCACCAACTTGTCAAGTTATTTCTTAGAAAATCAAACTTCTTTTAATTAAAATTTTTTTAAATTTTATTTTGAATTTCCCCCTCCCCCTTTTTTTTTTCCCCTGTGAGAGGATAGTTACCGTTTTCTTGTGAGGAGTCTTGCGTGGAGACACTCAGAGACACTGACATCTCAGTGGATGTCAGATTTGACAAGATAGGATTTAAGATTAACATTGTCCAAAGAGATTAGAAGTTTATTTGCCCAAACCTGGTTTTAATAAATTCTCTGTGGTCAGTTTTGGCTCTACTTCCATACACTAAGAGAGGAGACACACACACACACACACATGTATGTGTATGTTGTATCTGCCTGCAATTGCCCAAACTTATCCCAGCATGGAAGCACTGGGAGCTGACTTGGAAATACTGTGAAGGACTGAGGGAAGCACTGTGTGATATGAACCCATGGCAAGAGTCTTGATTAGTTTTGTGGCATGCAAATGTCTTTCTTTATTGAAATTTGCTAGTGCAGAGACAGCTGGATTTATTTTGTAGATAATGGCTTGAGTATTTGTTATGGTATCTAGGCCATTCTGTGATCATTTTGCCTAAAGAGTGGATGAGAGGAGGTCTAGAAACAATATTTTTTGTTTTTTATCTTGACCATTTCTTTTACAAAAAGCTTCATTTTCTTTTATTCCAACGTCATGACTTTCATTAGTCAGAGGTTCAGTGATGAATAAGTTTAAAAATTAATCAATTTCATAAATCCATGGCATGTAATGAAAAGAGGTTCCTGTGATGAACATGTAACAAATACTGATATTGGGAATCTAATTCGATGGAAATGAATCAATCAGGGAATGTTGTAAAGGATAAGGATATTTATAGAACTTTCAAATTTAATAATGAAAGCCAAAAAAAGTTGAAAGATGGTGGAAATGTACTATTTTTAAGAGAAAATGAATTAGATCATCTTTTAACTCAGGCATGTTTGAAAGGAAAACATAAAAACAGCAGATAAAATACTAATGGTTAACATAAAAATGCCCAATAGTAAATCTTTATAGTAATGTTTTTTTCTTCTGAAATGATAGGTTAACATCATTTGCAGAAAAAAAATGCTTTCTCATAAATTTTGGAGATTTTTTTCTTTTAAAGCTAAAATAGAGGTATGTATAATTCTGTTTTGTGAGGAACAATTGCACTCTTTCAGATTCCTTTATAACTATGTATCTGCAATATGAAATACTGGTCTAGCATATATTAATACATTGAAAACACAATTGTGATGCCTCTCTCATGTTTGTCAAGCCCTTGGCTGCAAAATAGAAATACATTATGGAGAAAAAAAAATGTTTGTTGACAAGGAATTCTAAGCAGATTATAAAAAGGAAGTGTCTAATACTTTGTGTGTGTTTGTGTTCTCTGTCTCAAAGAATAAAAGTAGTGAGAGAACCTGGGAAGGGGCAAAGAGGTTGACATATGAAAAGGAAAGAAAATATTAGATTTCATGAGTGTCTCACTTATTGTCTCTTAGTCACTCTTTTCTTGAAGTATTTCTATCTTTAAAGGGAATTTTTGCTCCTTTTGACAGTGACTTTTTTGTAAAGAAGCTTCTTATTTTCCCTGTGGAAACATATCTGAGTTTAATCACTCTGGTAAGCAATTGGTTTCTTTTATGGGTTGGAATTCAGTCTGCTTTATGGATCCAAACCTTTCTTCCTCGTGTGAGTTTTGGCTGGATGAGGCGAGAGGAATAAGGCCCTGAAATACCATGATACTCAGTTTAAGGAGATGCTAAATCACACAATAAAAGCATTTAGAAGTTGATGCTCTCCATGGCATGCATATGTAATTCCTGTAGATATTAATGGAAATTCTTACCAAGGTCAGGGTTTTATTAAATGCTGAATCATAACCCTCAGAGTGTCTTTGAACTTCAGTGGTATCTCTATGACTTAAGTCAGACAGTTGCTGGTAGCTTTTTACCTATGAGGGACAGAAAGCCTGAAGTTACAAGGGTCAGTTGGTTGAATGAGGTTGTGTGTAGATTTTGCTCTTAGGCAGTGACCCTTCAGTCGCTGCTGTCTGTAGGAAAATGAGAGAACTTATGACCATTGCCAGGTATATCTCTTACTTATGAGCTTGCTGGACCTTCTAGGCAGTCTGTCTTTGTGTTGATAAGCTGCTCCTGTAGACCTTTCTCACACCAGGTGAATCTGACTCACAAATTCTGGGAATGAATTCAGTGCTCTGTTAGATCAAGGGTAAAAATTTTGTGGTTATAAGCATTGTGCTTTTGAAAAGTTAAAAAAACAGGAGTTGCTGCAGTGAAAGCTTTTCTTTGTGACTTTTATCCTGTGTGTTTTAGGGGAAAAACATGCAGAGTTGTCAAGACCAGGGCTTTCATCCCAAATCATAAACCATTTATCCCAGGTTTCTGGGATAACAAAGCAGTGGGGGATATCTGCAGTTGTTTATAGCCATTCTGAGCTTATTCATGCTACCTAAATATATCCCCAAAATGTGTTGCTTACTGTTGACTGACATTACCTATTATACTCATACTGCTGAAGACGGCTTTTATTAGGTAACAAAAAACTATTGTATGTTGTGTTGTTTCCCTTGGGCTCCTGAGACTAATACCACAATTCATAATGTAATGCAGAGAACACACTTATGCAGTCAAAGCACTTTGATCAGAGGCACAGAATGAAAAGCAGAGTCAGTTTTGGTGACAATACTTCAATTTAATGCTGATGTTTCTGGAAAAAGTCATGTGTGTCCCCATTCCCCCTCAACTTTCCAGCAAAAATAAATCCCAACAAAATGAAAACTGCATTTCATAGTTTATTTCCATGTTTTTTATTGCACTTCAGCAGTTTGAGTAAAGAAGAAATAAGCATATTTTGGCAATAAAATGAGTGTCCCAGTAGCCATTTAGGAAACCTAAGCACAACACTGTGATGAGTTGTATGTATAATTCATCATAACACAGTACTGAAGCTGGAAGGTAAACTTGTAGCACTAAAAATAATTTTTCAGTGTCAAGCATATTTTAAAAAGGACTTAAGACACTTGATATGTCACTGGAAAAATGAGCAATAATGAATAACGATTAAAAAAAGAGTTGAAAATATAATAAAATACTTAAATCCCATCTCATCTCTTTGGCTCTTACACTACAGCATCTTCACAGGAATTGTCAAAAGGATTCTAAAGAAAAGCTCAGGCGTGGGGTGGGATGAAGGAAAAATGTTGAACTTAACAGGAAGTATCTAATTATATATGCTGCTGGTGGAGAGGCTGATGCTGAAGACTGTACAGATTGTATCACCATTGAAGTTATGGGGAAGTCTGTGTCAGAATAGGAGAAATCTGCATCTCAATTTTCGAATCCTGTCTGCTGGAGTTAAGCCACTACCATCAATGGCAGCATGGAAGTGCCACTGTACCCTGAGGAACATTGGAAGCTGACAATATTTCACACTTTAGCTCAGGTCTATAATCAAGTACAAGAGCAGGAAACATGTTTGGCTTGCACTTCCTGCTACCCACAAGAGAGCCTGAATGTGTTTCAGATTTTGTGCAGAGCAGGGGAGATTAGTCCTGTTAAATTTCAAGTGGTGGTCAGCCAGTCTAGCCCTTGCACTCCCCTACAGAATAGTTAAGCATTTTTTGAAAAATCCCATCTTAGTGATGATATAGAGAAGATTAGTTAGTACTGGATAAGGGCCTGAAACATTACAGATTCTGTGTGAATGTGTAGAATGTGCTTTTACATATTTAAGCACTTTATGTGTCAAAGTCAGCTGCTTGCATTGCTTTTGTCCTTGACACATATTTTAAAGCCGTAGTTATATACAGAAGCCTAGCAAATAAAATGTTCTGTGGTTCTGCCTCTTTTCTGAGGCTCTTGACTCCTGAAAATGCTGAGCTACTAAAATGTTGTGAGAAAGATAAATGTAGATGGGGAGGGACAAATTAAATAATAGTGCTTTAAATGTCAGTTGGAGAAAACATTGAAAAATCTTTTGGTTTGTCATGTTGTTGTGACAGGCTGAGGGAAGTACTTCTGTACAGAATCTTGGTGTTAGGGTTTCTGTGTATTGGTGTCAGACTGCAAGCTGCATTTTGAGTGTGCATTTTGTTTTCTGCCATGTCTGTCTTCTGTTTTCATGCTGAGAGAAACTCGCAGGAGGCGTCAGAACAAAATCTTGTACCTGGCATAGAGTTAATGATAGGGGTAGTCTAATTTTAGCTGTCTATTCAAAAGAAAGATGCTTTGGAGAAAAAGATGGCTGTTGTCCTTCTTAGTTACTGCATAGAATGCCACTTCAGGCCTGAACTTGAAAACCAGGGTAAGCAGAGAGGGGATCACTTTGCAGGCAGCTGTGATCTCTCTTGTCTAGAGAATTTCTGATCAGCTTTGGCAGGTCAACTGGAAAGATATACAGCTATTTTTTAATAGGAAAATGAAGATTTGCTCAGGTGTATATGCATTCTATCTTATTTTGAATGGTGTAAATCACAGTTACACTGGAGTTACTGACTGAGAGTTTGTGCTGGTGGTCAGAATTCATTGCATAATCACTGGAGAGCTGCTCAGCACTGCTGAATGGTGGCTTGTGACTCTTCCCATTCCATATTGACAGTGCTGTTTCATGTTGATTTTTCCTTTTGGTACCTTCTCTTTGTTGCTGTGCCTACAGAGATCCCCTAAATTCCCTTGTAGAAGATAGATGCACTGCTTTGCAGAATGAATTTTATCCAAGGTCGAGGACTCTGACTTGCATGACTATCTTTGGGAGGATTATTAGAATTAGTATGTGACCTGAGGCAGGGAAATGCATTTGTATTTTTGCAAGTCTTCTGGCATGAAGTTGTTTTGGGATTTGCAGTGGGTTTCTTTGTTTATTTACTTTCAGTGATGCATAACTCCAAAATGTTTCCAAGAGACAACTCTGGACAATTAAATGCCTGAGCATTGAAGGAGTTTGGGTCTTGGTGACCTTGTGGATCTCTGACAGGTGACAGCCTGTGTCTAGGAAGGCACCTGGGAAACAAAGACAGCAGAGATGCTGCAGCCTGTTGAGATCTGATCTCAGTAGCAGAGAGACATGGAGCTCCTGGATCAGGTCCAGCCAAGGGCTATGAAAATGACTTAATCTAATAACACACAAATCTCTGATGGAACTCTAGTAATGCTGGTAATGCTCATCCTAAATACATTTGCAAGCATCCTGGCATGTTTTTGGGGAGGAGAAAAATCATTGTGCTCTGAGAAATTTTGATGCTTGTCTTTTTAAAATAAATATCAGTCTGAAAATACTTATTCTTTGGACATTCAGAGAAGTGCAACAGCATCTTCAAGTGACACTGTAGGAAAGAATTTTTGAAAATCCTGGGGAAATGGAAAACGACCATCAAACTGACCAAATTATCCAGTCCTTGGGTATACGTGGAAGAAAACAAAAATCTTCTGGTTGTTTCAGTCTCCTGTCATTGTTCTCTTTTATGGTAATGATTAGATGAAAAACTCTGTGGTTGTTAAGTGGGAGAGCTGGTGGGAGTGGGAGAGAGTCAGTCAGGGCTCATGCTCTTGAACAACAGAAGCAATCTGACTAATAGCTGATTGAAAAGCATACTCCTGACAGGTGTAGAATAACCTCTGTTTGGAGGCCTGACATAACCTTTAAATGACAAAATTGGGTAAGCTTTTTATAAAATAACATAGTTCTTATGTCATTTGCCTTGCCTGTGACTGTTGCTGCCATGTTTAGTTTAAGATATGCTTGTAGTGATGTGATTGTGGGTTCTCAGTTTTGCTTTTCAGTTTCATCCCTGTCATCTTTTATGATGACTGCTGATCCGTAAGCTTCCTGGCACTTCTAATGGGAAAACTCAGGCAGATTGTCATCACCTGGATCACTAATAAGACTTGGAAGGATCCAGCTAGACTCTGTTTTTCCCGACTGCTGCTCCCATTCCTGCCTTCCCACCCCACCCTCCAAAGGAGGTTGTTTCTTCCTTTTAGCTTCCTATTTGAAAAAAAGCTATTTGTGGATGTAGCTAAGCAGTCATCTAATTTCTTGTGCTACTAATGCATCTTGAAGTGTTCAAAGAGGGGCTGTTGTAGCAGTGAGAAAAGTGCAGCTCTGTCTTTCATCTGAGTAGGACACGTGTGACTTCACTGCTGACTGCTTTTAATACAACAGGCAAATAGTGCACATTTGGAAATGGGCAGAGAATCCCACAGAGCAGCATTTGCACCCCAGGTTGTGGCTGGTCTTATAGGCCAGCATTCCAAATGTGTAAGGAGCTTCAGGGTCTGTTTTAAATATTTTCAAAATCTCAGAGTGTTTTATGCTGCTGAAACTGTCTCAGGAGCTTCTGCGTCCAGTGAGCCTTGAGAATTAGGGCAACCTTTTGCATTGTGGGGTTCCAATCTTCAACATCTCCATTGACTGGAGAAAGCATAAACACAAAGTGCACAACCTTCTTATAAACCCTGGATCATCTGTTGGATTAGAAAAATTATGAAGTTGTGCAAGTGAGTGCTCACATTATTTGGGGGTGGGGGAAGCTGAGGAGACTGTTTCCAACACCCTGCTGGTTTCTGGTACTTGAAAGGCCAGGCTGGTTTCCAGAACCTAACATCTTTCAATGAGCACAACCCTATGTTAGCTGGTCCCTCACCTTCTCCCAGCTTGTGACACCTTGGGGAACGTGGGGTCTCTGGCAGTCTATGGGAGTGTTCTCTGTTCTGACTACATGGCAGAAGTGGTCAGGGCAAATTGGCAGAAATTCCCTCTTGGCACTTAGGATTAGTAACAACAACACACATTATCACAACCGAGCACTAATTTTTTAAGGTAATGTGGTAAGACATTATATACTTTCCTTTTTTTCTTATTTCTTCATACGTACCAATGTATTGCTTCATTCTTCCTCTACTTAACTATTTATTGATCTTGAGTAATTCTGTAAAGAGACATGAACCTACCTCCATTTGCATGGCAGAACTGTCTTTTAATGTATTCTTAATCTTTTATCTTTGAGTAACAGTGATATTCAGTGGCCATGTAAAAAGCATGTGTTTAGTTTGAGTGGACAAATTCCAACAACCTTTCTCCAGTAAAACAATATATATCCAATATCAGCTAGTATTGTTGAGATCAGTGTGTCTTGAAGACTATATATAAAGCTCAATTGTCTCGTGCATCAGAGTGAAACAAACTCTATATGTTTCAGAATTTTCAAAGGCATCATCAGTTCTGTGACAAGAAAGTGGTTTTTAGTACCACAAGTATATTTACTGAGGAGCCCAGAATGGTCTACGGGGAGAAGCTGATTTTTTATTAGCGTGAGATAAGCTGTTTTCACTTCCTTTATATTTGCTGTAGCAGCTGAAGGATGACAGCATATGTTTTATGTATATAAAATGTAGGTATATGCCTGTGCACTCGTTCATGAGTTTCAAAGGACTGGATAAAAATTAGTAAGGATAAGCACATGAGAAATTAAGGGCAGCAAGACCTATTTTTTTTTTTTTTATGTTGCAGTAAAATTGTCACTGCCCTCCATGGCTTGTGAGTTTGTGTAAAATATGTATTTCTGAGCTGCCCTCCTGGGAGGAGAAAGGAACATGCTGCAGTTCAGTTACCCGATGTATTTTCAAATGTATGTTTCCAGATTAGCTGATCATGTAGGCTCTGCATGGTCAGTGAGGAGTAAAAGAAACCTCCAATTGAAGGTGAGTAGTTCTTGTTTTTGATAGGTCTCAAAAAAGGACAGGCAAGTTATGTGAGATGAATTCTAACCAAATAGTAGGAGTCATCAAACAAGATATATGGGTAGTAGTTTTTGTTTAGCCCTTCATAAAGACTGCTTTTTACTCTCACACCTGTAGTATGTCAATGGAGTTGGAAACTTGCAGGAAAACAGGAATAACGCCTTCATGCTTGAAATAAAATAAGAAGATATGAGTTAGGCCTGAGCTAGAAATTTAAATAAATAGATTCACAGAACCCCAGAATGGGTCAAGCTGGAAGTAAACACAGTGAGTCATCTGGTCCAACCTCCCTGCTCAAACAGGGTCATCCCAGAGCACCTGGCACAGGATTGTGTCCAGTCACTTCTGGAATATCTCCAGTGGGGGAGACTCCACACCCTCTCTGGGTGATCTGTCCCAGTGCTCAGTCACTGCACGGGAAAGAAGTTCTTCCTCCTGTCCAGGTGGAACTTGCTGGGCATCAGTTCCTGCCCGTTCCTCTTGTCCCACTGCTGGGCACCCCCGGGCAGAGCCTGGGCCATGCCCTGCCCCTCCCTGCACACACTGACACACAGGGATGAGGTGCCCTCCCAGTGTCTCCTCTGGAGGCTGAACAGGCCCAGCTCCCTCAGCCTTCCCTTGTCACAGAGATGCTCCAGTCCCTGAATTATTTTCATAGCCCTTGGCTGGACCTGTTTCAGGAGCTCCACGTCTCTCTTGTGCTGAGGAGCCCAGAACTGGATGCAACACTTCAGGATGCTGAGTACATTTCAGACTTAGTGTTATACTGTTTCAGACATGAAGTAAAAATATCTAAGTATTGGCACTAGGACAGACACTGGGATGCTTAGAGATGTTTTTTCTATATAAATGCATCTATTTTTACATTGCAAAATGGTTAATACTTGTTCTCTACCTGTTTTTTTGCACGTATTTGGAAAACGTTTGAATCTGTGATTTAGAAAAATACCCAAGATAGTCGTGTCTCCTATTTATGCAATGTCTGATAATACTGCCTGTAAATTTTGCACTTCCTTTCTGAGTAGAAATGAGTGCCTCTGTAAGTCTAGAAATGCCTGTAATGCTACAAAGTGGAGCAATTACTTTGCATTCAAGCCCTTCTTACATTGAGGTGTAGAGATACTATTCAGACTCTCCTATCAGAAGAGGACAGGTGAAAATTCTCTACCATCCTCTGCATACCAAGAGCATTATGCTCTGTCATTTTCCTCTGTTTGAAATGCTGGAGAGAGCTGGAGTTTGAGGGAAATAAGCCCAGTGCATACTGTCTTTCAGGTTTTTTAGAGGTGTCCCACTGGCTCCTGAGGGACATAAGTTGGTTTCACTTCTAGCAAAGGAAGAGCTACTTTGAACTGCATCAGCATCACAGTTTCTTGAACATTTCCTGACAGTGCAAGCCTGTTTTATAGACACTATTCAAGCAAGCTGGGGTTCTGGGAGATCTAGTCCTATCTTTAAATATTGAACTAAAAAAACCCCATGTTTTGTCACAAGTAATATTGACAAAGTCATCACGGACCTGTCAGAGACTAATGGAGGGCTGTAGGTGTGACTTGTTTTCTGTGCCCTCAAAGGGCATTTGTTTGCACTACATAATTAAATGTAAGAGGGTTTTTACATGAATATAGGGCATGTTTAGAAGTCAAATATCCCATTGTTTCAAATATTATTTTATGGTAGAGTTTGTTTTTTTGTTTGTTTTTCTACTAGAGAGTATTTTCGGGATTACTTAAATTCTGAATCAGTTGCATAGATTACACTTTTAGCTAATTTAGTGTAGTGCTTGTTAGTTGTTGCTCATAATATTTTTTATTTGAATTGTAAATAGTCCTTTTTTCCCGCTAGTTTCTGAAGAACAGGAAGGTCTAAAGTTTAAAAATGCTGGGAAAATAAAAAATGTGTATAATGCATAGGAAAAGATTTTCTGGATAACCTTAGGAAAGATAAACTTCATTGACTTATGTCCTCATGACTGCTATTTTAAAATACAATCTCCTGGTGAGGTAAGAAGCTTTGTTTCTTTTGGATAACCCAGCTTCACCATTTGGAAGACCTAGACACTAAATCCACCTCCTCCATGATATTTATCTTACTGATGATTGTCTTTCAATCACTAAGCTATTTGGATTCCAGTACTCCTTGAACCTTTTCATAAGTGGCATGGACACGTGCTGTAATTTCACATATGTGTTGTTACACAAGCAATGACATTCTCTCCTCTCATAAGCCGTGAATGCATCTCAATTCACTGAAGGTAGGCTGGAAAATAGCAGAGTATGTATAATCTTGTATGACGTTTTTGAGAATTAGGATAAGTTAATGAGGCAGATGTGCAATAAAATGCAGGATACCACACGCAATCAGGTGATGTTTTGGATGATGGGGGAAAAATTGTCTGTATACCTCAGGCTTGTGATGTCCTGTAAATGTGACACAACTTTAAACCAGTTTCACAAGCTGAAATTCTTGCCGTGCTTTAGTGTAAAGCATCTTAAGTGATGACATAGCATTAAAGAAAAATTTAAATTAATACAGAAAAATATATTTTGCTCTCTTTGCCCGTATCACTGGTTGTATTAGCTGTCTGCTGCAGCTCCTCCAGATTTGGTGTCAGATGGTGATGAAGCCCAGCTAAAACACAGAATTTTTTGGTCAGAATGTGCCAGCACGGTCCCGAGCACTCAGAGAAGTCTCTCCAGTGAAGTGCAGTGTGCCCTCATGGATCCCATTGCTTGCATCCCTCCTGTTGGATGGATGCTCCAAAGGGTAATACATGTGTTTTGGTAGGGTAGCACATACATTTTGACATAACTAACACAGTGCTTACTCTCGTGAGTCACAGTACTTGTTGGTATATGCCTTCTTATTAATTTTATTAGATCTGTTATTAAAGCACTAACCAATCAGTCAGTGAACAGTGCTACATTAAAAAAAGTGACCTAAAGCTGACGTAAAACTTAATGATCTTTTGTTGGCTCATTTGCTTGGATGGCTGTTCTTCAGACTGGCTGCAATATATGAATGACCAGTTCTAAGAGCTCAAAGGCTCTTACATTAATTTTGTCATTTATTTGATATTAATTATTTCTATGTCCTCCAGAGAACAAATGCTGAAAGAATTTTAACAAACTTTACGTTAATGCTGTTAGTCACAAATGAATCAGTGTGAAGGGTTGATTTTGAGAAGCAAGTCAAATGATAGTCAAACAGCTGTTATATGACTATGTATATTTGACTACCGTATTTCAAATGTATGAGTTAATAAAACTTAGTAGTGTACTTACAGGAAATGCTTTTGTCACAGTAGCCTGTATATGAGCCTTTGATTAATAAAAGAATTGTTCTGCACATTTCTGGAAAATGAAGGGAGAAGAGGGCATGAAATTAAGAACAAAATCATAAATGTTCCATGGAAGTCAGATGTTTTAAGGAATTGTCTATTTGAAACATAAACCAACAATATATTTGACCAGTGATCTGTTTAATACAGCTATCTAACAAATAAAATGTGTTTTTGCATTTTTTAACTACTTGGAAAAGTCAGATTTGCATGAGAGGTCTCATTTTGTCTCTCGGTTTAACATTATGGTGGATCAATGTAAGTACAAACAAAAGCATTCACTGATGTGTAATTGGGCATGAGGTTTTCATAAAGATTTACAGCCCAGAGAAACTCACTGTGGGATCCCAAACAGCATTTGGGTGGGATTGTAACAACTGTGAAGATTTTATCATAATAATTAAAGCAAGGTATCAGCAAGGTAGAACTCTGCTCAAGTGTGCACAGAAACTGTTGTTCCTGTGGCTCAGATAAAATGTGCAATTTGACTTGGGTAATTGTTTACATGACTCAGAATAAAGCAAGCAGAATGCTGCAGCAATACCTGTATTCATTATTGTTTTGGGAGTCCTGATCTGCATAAGATCATACTTTTCTTATGCCCCATGTAATCTGAATAATGAAGTACCCATATATGAATAAAAAAATTAGAAATCCCTGATTTCTCTCTTGTTTTTTAACTTTATGCTGCAGCACCGTATATCAGGTTTTGTAAGGTTTGTTTTTCACATCCTGTTCTTCCTCTGCTGCAAGCACTATCTCTGCTTTGTCATGGTAGAGGCTTTGATAAATAATATTGTACTGAACTTTTGTTACAAGTTGAAAAGTCTTCAGTAAACTGAGTCCTTCCTTCTTTGCCTTGTTTTCCTGGTTTTTGAGGTTTTCCTGGTTAACTTTTTATGACTAAGCTTTACTTGTTACCCATGTTCTATAAAACATTGTCATCAGCCGTATCGAAAGGTAGGTCTGTAAAGGGTACATCTCAAAGTTAGTAGCTGCATAATAGAATCTGAAACCCAGACAACAATCTCACATATAGTGAGGAGCAGCTTTTTTACAAAAATGAGTAACTTGCAATGGTTTAGGAAGATTTAGGTGGTTTTCTTGGTCACTTTTCTGGTTTTGGGAAGAAGTCCTATAGACTGTTGTCTGCTTTCCCTCTCAGGGAAGTCTTTGTGCTGCTGCATGTGGCAATGTCAGACACTGGAAAACAGAGCAGTGAACTGTACTTCTTACTAACTCTTCACTTGTGAAATCCATTTCTCATTTGTATCTTCAGAATTGATGATACTGAATATTTCTGTCAGATTCCTGTGACACTTGTCCTGTGGAATATCTTTTCAAATTGTCAATAGATACTAAGAAAACCTGACATTTAGTATATCTATTTCAAGGCTTTATTAAAAATGCTTGTTTCTATCATGTCTTAGATGATTTTTTGGACGTTTCACTTCTTTCTACTTGGAAGCCTTTACACTTGAATATTAGAAGCGCTCGTATCTGAATCCCAAAGGGTTTGCATGAGCTGTTCTTTCCATCCTGTATGGTATCAAGCTATAGTGAAACAGGATTTTTGTTAGTTTATCTGTTTCTAGATGTCTTTATTACACTGTGTATTGTGTGAAATCTTGTTGAAGAAGTGACTTCCACAAGTATGTGTTTGGATAGTCATTGAAACAGGGCCTGCAAAGCAGCAACATGGCTGAGTCCTGTGGTTTGGAGTTCACAGAAAGACAGAGTGGTTGAGGTTGGAAGGGACCTCTGGAGGTCATCTGGTCTGCTCAAGCAGGACCACTGTGCTCGGAACCAAATCCAGATGGCTTTTAAGTAACTCCGAGGTGAGAAAGGCCACAACGTCCCTGAGTGATGTGAGACAATGTTCAGTCACCCTCACAGTGAAAAAAAAGTGTTTCCTGATGTTCAGATTGAACTTACTTTGTTTAGTTTATGTCCATTGCTTCTTGTACTGCCACTGGACACCACTGAGAAGACTGGTGCTCTCATTTCTTTTTACCCTCCCTACAGCTATTTCTATCCTTTGGGATCTCCCCTGGACCTTTATTTCTGGAGGCAGAACTGTTTCAGATGTCTCAGCCCTTTCCCACAGGAAAAATACTCTTTACTTCGTCTTAATGCCTTTTCACTGGGCCCTCTCCAGTATGTCCATGTCTCCCTTGCAGTGGAGAGCCCAGAACTTCACCCAGCACTCATGACGTGGCCTTACCAGTGCTGAGTAGGGAGGAAGGACCACTTTCACTGGTGGCCCCTCGATCTGCTGTCAACACTCCTCCAAATGCATCCCAGGACATCATTAACCCTGTTTGCTACGTGGGCACAGAACTGGCTCATGTTCAACTCGGTGCCCACCAGGATTTCTAAGGTAAAGCTGCTTTCCAGCTGGGTGACTGACATCCATACACTGGTGTCTGGGGTTGTTCCTCCTTGAGTGCACAACTTTGTGCTGTCCCTTGTTAAACTCTCATTTCTCCAGCCTGTCAAGGTCCCTCTGGGTGCCAACACAGCCATCTGGTGTATCAGCCACTCAAAGCGGGAATTGAGGAGAAGGAAATCATTTCAGAACCTGATGGGAAAACAAAACATGTCTTCACAGAAATATGTTTACTCTCTCAGCAGCTCACCAGAGTGCATTAAGGAGACTTAGCTCATAAAGCAATAGGTTCTTTCGCGTGTAGGTATCCTTGACTCCCGAATAAATTTTCAGAAATTCAGAAATACAACTCAAACGATTTCTGAAATTTGCTGGTTTAAAATCACAGAAGAATAACTCATTTGACTTACGTATTTGCAAAATCTTAGGAAAGTTTGGAGTCCAAACCACAGAATGGAAGCAAAAAATAGCTGTCTGCTCGCACTCAGTGGTGTAATTCTATTTGTGGGCAATTATTACAGTTTATGAACACATTTTAACTTGGATTTTTTTTTTTTAATGCTGATAATAGTTTATGTATCGTAATATGTATGAGTCTCTAAAATAATTAGAGACAGATAGGAAAAAAGTGTAAAGTTCTTCAATCAGTTTGGGTAACCTCTAAAGCTCAAAATAATAGAAGCAAGTTCAATAAAGAACAGATGCAGAATGAATTTTAACACTGCAATCTTTGTTGTAACAGATGGATTTTGAAGAGAGCAGGGAGTGTGAGGCTATTGGCTCATTTTGTTTGGCAGACAATTTGGAATTAAGGCCTAGGTTGTGTCTGGCCAGTACAAGATTGTCCAGGGACATTCACATGAATAAAAACATTGTTATCTTTTCTGGTTTATCCTGGTTGGTCAAGGGATAAAAATTATCATAATCTGTATGATTTGAGGTCTGAGAACATAAATTGCTTATAGAAGAGACAAAGAAAGAAGGCAAAATAGCCTGACCACAATTTTTTACTCTTCAAGAACATGATTGCTGTATCAGTGAAAGACCCCTTGCTAATTGGAAAAACATTGGTTTAAGCCAAGTAACTCATGTACTTGTATACAAGTATATGTGCACCATATACTTGAATATAAAATATTCCAGCAGCAATTTGTGCTCTTGTCTATTCAGATACACAGTCAAAGAACAAAGAATTGGTGGAAATATCTATATAATGAAATTTAAAACTAAAGTTCTTTGGGTTCCATCTAAAGATGGAACAGGTTTGATCACAATAGTGAGAGGTAAAAATTTCAACTTGCTTAATTCTACAAATACAAGAGTAGAAAAGATCAATTTTTTTGTCTCAGATGCATTAGTCTGTTGGGAGTTTAGCTGACAAATCTCTCCCAAGACCAAGGTTTGAGATACTTTGGAAAAAATGTTGACAATGCAGTTTCATAAATTTGAAGATTATTTCTGTTATTAAAGATGTTAAAGTCTAATTTATTTTTAAAATTCATGGACACTAACTTAAATATTGAATTATGTAACATTGACTCAGCCATTATGAGTACAGTAAGCTATTTATTTCTTGTAAATGAGGAACTGGTGCAAATTAGATTCTAAAGCTCACCATCTCTAGAATAAAAGAGAGATTGTGTAGGATGTAAGGGTTAGAATGAAGTAAACACAAGTCAAATTACTGAGCTTATTGATCTAAGTGCAGTGAATACTAAATCTCTTTATGAATCATATCTTATTATGGTTTTGCCCCACTTCAGGTGACTTGAGCTGTGTCCTTAGACGTGCTGTGCACACTTGTTTTTTTATCATGACTACTACTCTATTAATCACAATAATGCAGTATCTGGCAATCTACCACTGGGATTGCTTCGTACTATTTGCAAAAATTGACTTTGCATCCACAGAATTGACTTGAGCTGATTCTTCCCCTTTTCTTTGCTAATCAGAGAGTGAGCATGTAGTTAGAAATGGGAAAGGTGAGACCTCTGGTAATACAGTCCTTTGAAATTTCTCTTTTTCAGGGAAAAGTACCTTCTTCCTCAGGCCTTTGTTGGAGGCATTTTCAGTCATTATGAAGCCTTCCCTGAGTCGTATGCCTGGTCAGAAGGAAGAGAAAGAGCTTGTTCCTCCTTGCTCTTTTTTACTGGTGCCTAATCAGAATGCTGTAAGGATTTTTACTGTATCTTTTTGGGTTTCTGCTGTTTGCTCTAAGCAATCCTGGGTTCCATGGGGGAATTGTGTGGCAGGTTTTTCCATGAGCTCTTTGTGGTTGCACAATATTGTTGACAAGAGCCACAGCCAAGCACGGACGATGTACTCTCCTTGCTACTCAGGACGGGTGCACCTGAAGCCTTGCAGCAAGGCTTGGACAACTTCCCTTCTCCTAACAAATATGAGGAATCCTAGAAAGAATGATGACTTTTGCTTTCAGTCAGTTGAACTCTGTGACACCTCAGAAATCTTTCTTTCCTGAGCCTGCAGGGTTCCAGCCAAGGCTGTTGTCATTGTGTCCTAGGCATGACAAAACACTACTAGTTTTTATTTGCATTGGCTACCTGCAGATGAATGGGTGTTTTCTTGGATTACCTGTGCTTTGGGAACTCAGAATCAATGTATTCTGCAAAAGCAAATCTGTGCTATGTCTGAAGTTTAGCACACTCTAAAATGCAATATTGATATAAATGATACATGGCAATAGATTTCCTAGGCAGACCTGGTAGTGGTGGTGGATAAGACCAATAGATGACATTACATGGGTAACAGAATTACAAAATGAACATGAATTATTGTATTCACTAAGGAAATCCAATTAAAATTCGTTCTGCAATAATAGACAGTTCTAACAGCTGAAATTATCTTCAATTTCGATTCCATATTATACACAAGTCTTGCTTTGGATATTAACAGAAGCTTTTTGTCTTCTGAAAGGAAACTGTGGAGTACTTGTATTATTTGTGAGTGCAAAGGTAGCATGGTCTTTGGCTAAGCATTCATTTTTTAATGTCAGAAGATCAGCTTGCCAAAGACCTACAGCTTACTTTTAAAAATTATTTCTAACTGCAACTTTAAATATAACCTATTAGACCAGGAGAATATGTTTAATAAATCATGATTCTAAGAAAAAAGAAAGCAAAAAAGAGTATTCCTACTTTATGTTAATCCTTGCCTTTGAGTAAATACCATCCATCAATTCAAATATAGCTTTGTTGAATAGTTGTTAAGAGGTTTGTTGCACTTTGAAAGATTTTTGATTATTTTCTTTAAGGGTGAAGAGGGGAGGCAGTAGCTAATATTTAACAGAGAAAATCCATAATGACTTTTTAAATGCTACTCCTCTGAGATTTGTGAATATGAGGTTTCCTGTAAGAGTGTGCAAATACATTCTAACAGGTAGTCAAGCTCTGGTTAATAATGTACACACACAAATAATGTTTTATTTATATTATATATGCTTTGCATACAGTTGTATATAAATATATAGAGTTGAACTGCTGAACTAACTGAAAGATTTGTGCATGTGTACACAGTAGTATGTGAACACATCTTGTAACATAAATATGTGCACATTTAAGCCAAGATATTAAAAAACTACTTACAAAATAATATGTGGGGTTTTTTTTATAATAGATTTAATACAAATTGGCTTGAAACAATTGCATAGAAAACAGTTCAGACACACAATATTCATCTGAGGGTATAATATACAAGTGTTCTTTTTGTAAATGCTTGAGCTTTGTATTTCCATATCATTATTATTCCCATAGGGTGAGTATTTTAAGTTGATATGCAGAAACCATATAGAGGGTCTTGACTCATCCAGTCTGCTGTACGTTTTGCCGGGCAGTAAGTTGAATATAGTTCTTTTAACCCTCAATCAATTCTATTTGGCTTCTACATTGAAAGTGTTTGTTTGAGGGTTTGTGTGTGGTTTATTTTGTTTGTTTAGGTTTGGTGGTTTTTTGTGGTTTTTTTTGGTTTTTTTTTTTGTAATTTATGGCTTTATCCTTTTGTTTTATACATTGAATGCAAAAAATCTAACACTTGTACACAGTTGTCTTGATCACATGACTTAATGACAAAGTTATGGTGTCGAGGTTTTTTTGTCATATTTAATGGCTTATGTAATCACTAGCACACATTGTGGAGAGGAGCTTCAGCCTGAAAGTAACTTAGGTGCTGAATAACCTGATGGCTTTATGTGTGACCATGTGAGAGAATTGGGGGATGAGGGAAAGCTGTGGATGTTACTGGTTTCAGCTGTCTTCCACCACATCATCATTGAAAAGCTGGTGAAGACTGGGCTGAACTCAGTGGGCAGTGAAGTAGAACTGCAGCTGCCGAGCTGAAAGGGTTGTGATCAAGTCCAGCCCCATCAGTGTCCTCCAGGGGTGAGTGCTGAGTGTAGTAATGTTTGATATCCTCAGGACTGAGCTGGATGATGGCACAGAGTGCACTCTCTGCAACCTCTGTGGATAACCCCAAAGTGGGATGGGAGCCCCAAGAGCTGGTTGTGCTGCCTTCCACAGGAGCCTCGATGAGCTGGAGAAATAGGAGGGGAATGTTGTGTAGTTCAACAACAGGAAACACGTCCTGTACTCAGGGAAGAATAACCTGGTGCCTAAACACAGGCTAGTAAGCAATTAGAATAAGAAGCTGTGGGAGCAGGATGGGATGGCTGTGGTGACATCCCAGTGAACTCCAAGTTGCCACGAGCTGCCAATGCACCTGTGTGGCCAAGGAGGGCATTGGCATCCTTGGAGATGCTCACAATTTAACTGGCTGTTGCCCTGGGCACCTTGCCTTGGCCACCAGCTCTCTGAGCCAGGGACTGGACCAGCTAATCTCCAGAGATGCCTCCTAACCTCAGCCATTCTGTGAAGACCCTGAAGTGTATGTGCTACCAGCTCTGCTGCTGCTGCTTTTGGTGATAAGCAGGTTCCTAAAAGCTTTCTGTGCTTTCTGTGTCAAAGATTGGAACTATAATTTTTCTTTTATGGAAATTTCGTCCAAGGAAAGATGCATTCCCATCTTTAAGTACCCTGATACAGTGCTATCCGTGGAAGTACTTTATATGAAATGCTTTGTGCTCTATTTGCTTACAGATGTCAATATACGTTTCAATTCCTTGAAAGAAGAATTGGATATGAATTATTAGCATATGTAATTATTTGAATATGTCAGAATAATTGCATAATTGCTGTACTATATTATTTTTTTCTTTGAATATTACAAAATAATACAATCAATAGCACTAATTATAAAGATTTGCTTTTGTTTGGATTGCAGTTGTCCTTAATCTGTGCCATGAATTGCACTACTGCTTTGTTTCTATGAATATTTTTGTGTAATCAGTAGTAAAACTACATATTGCTGTTTTGTGTTGGTTACTTTTTCCTGTTGTATTTTCTAGGGAGGGGAGTGCTTGTTTTTTGTTTTGTTTAACAGAGGGAGAGGTTAGTGACTCTGTGCTTCCTAGTTCAGCTCTGTGACATAGCAAAACTCCCTGGGTGCAATATTGAGGAGCAAGGTGCAGAATTACTGGAAGATGAGGTATGGAACCTGTGAATTTAAAGAATAGATGGTTGATAAATCTCTGTAAATCCAGAGTAGTGACATTTCAACTGGTGAAGCTACTAAGCTGCCCAGGCCAAATATTTTTAAAGTGTTAAGTCATCTTGTACACAGAAGAACTGAGCTCTGAGCTCATGCACAATGTGATAGTGGTCTGTATTTCTAGCCAGGGTCTGTTACAAAGGAGTAATAGTCACAAAATATAGAGGCAGCCTCTGAAAGGGGAAATAAGAGCTGTATGTTTTCGAGACTCAGTGGAAGGAGATATCTTAAGAGGAAATTCTCACCTGTTAATTCCAGATTTACATTATCTTTAAGGTTTTGAAGGGTGGACATTAAATGGAGGAGGAACAGAAAGCTTCTCAGCGCCAAATTAGACAGCCTGTGTCCTCTAAAAAGCTGTGGTATATAATTAGTACTCATCATTGTGAGGAGCAGTAATGAGTTACTGTGTATAAAAACACAAAGGAAAGCATGTTTTAGAATGAGAACTTCTAGCACAATCTAAACTATCCCTTGATTGATGATAATAATGGTGGCCTAGAAGACATTTACACTTTTTTGTCAGAGATCAGCGAGACCAAAAGGCTCATGGCAAATATTCTCTAGGTGTTTTACTATCATCATAACTTTGTTCAGCTAGTTTTAACTCAATTCCAGAAATCATCAGCAGAAGTCAGCTAACTAGTAAATTTTCAAACAGCATTTTGTTTTTCTAAAGGAGAATGATAGGCAGATATATTTAACTTCTTTGGTGTCTTCTGGTTGTCAAGTTTGAAGGTTTTTATCCCTAAATATAAATATTGCATGTGTTGGTGAGCATTTTCAGTTGGTGTTCAGTAATAAGCATTTTAACTGTAAATTGAGATAACGTGCAATTCTTCCCACAGTAATTTTAAATGGTCTTGTAAAGAGTAAACTGAGTGAAGGTGTTACTGATTAGTCACCAATAAGACAAATGAGTGGTTCTGTCAGTACTCCCCTCAGAAATTAGTGTCTTTTGAAATACTAGATGTGAACCAAATAAAAATTCCTGGGCCCTACAACGTATTGTTTAGAAATATTTTGTGCTCTAATCTCTTGTTTGTCAGTATTACCTGAGAGATGATTTTTGAAGATGGATGGTTTGAGTTGTGCATAGGCACACATGAATTTCAGAACTTTTGATGTAATATTCATAAAGGAAAACTTCTGTTCCCTGAGAGTACTGGGTTCAGGTTAGGTTTAAGATGGGGCAGATGGAGGGAATGAAATCAAAGGTCTAGAAAATTTCTTACCTTTGGAGTTGATCAGAAATGTCAGTCTTGAGGAGAATTGATAGAAAATCACCCAGTGGAGTTCAGAGGTGGGTTGACAAGACACAGCTATAGCACTGAGTGAGAGAGAATCCAAGATCTTCTATCTAGGGTGGGCAAAGAAGATAGATAGAAGTGTGCTAGAACAAACACCGCTTTCTTCTCTCATAAAGTCTTCTGGCTCAGTTATGCCCACCACTCAATTAAAGAGAAGGTTTACTTGATCTCAGCGAGGTGTCCGAGTCCCCTCTGGTAGCCTGACTTGACACTGCCCATAGACATTCTCCCCACCCCACTTAAATTAACTGCTTCCATGCTTGGCACTTTTTAAACTCAGATAATTGACAAGCTGCCAAAGGCCTCATTAGTTATTTGACTTCACGCTCAATTGACTTTCTTAACATGGTTTACCATTACCTTCAGATTTCTGCCCGAAATAAGTCATAAAGACATAAAATTATAAACAATTAATCTTTACTATATTATTTCTTTCTGATGCCTGCCCTGAATAACAAAAGTAGAGCACCCAAGATGTCCTAATTCTACTAGAATTCCGTATTATGATACCTTTTCATGTTACCTGACACAGCAGCACATAATATTGCTATCTCAGTATCAAATATACGTAACCCTAACTTCTGCAGATACTGGAGGCTGAAAAACACTTGAATTCAGAGAAGAATTAAACCTCCCCATAACAGTTATCTGTGCTATGTGTATTTTTCCAGAATATGCCAAAATAATTTACTGAGACAGAGATACAATTTTATATTTTTAAGGTCTCAAATAATTAAACAATACTTATGGGTATCTATATAATGGTACTTTCCTTAGAATATTCCTTCCAACTTCCACAAAGCTGTTGAAGGACTTGTAGCTGTATTTTGAATATAGCAAATTTTCAACACTGAAGTGAGGATGTAATTCATGTTCACAATAAAGTGTTACTGGAATCTCATGATCTGTTCTTATTTCTAAAAAAGATGATGGGTTTGAATTTTGCATTTGGTGTGGAACCTTAATTTAGGGATATGTTGTGCATGTACAAGTGTACAGTACTGCTAGATAGAAATGTCTAGTCTATTTTATTTTAGATGTTTGGGTGGGACCTTGTTGGTTTTTTTATCCTGTCATAATTTTTCAATTAATATAATTAATGTATTTGGCATAATTAATTAGTGTAATTAAGACAAAATAATTAATTCCCTTATAAAGCTGAAGGCTGCCTTTTAAAGCAGTTATGTTTCAGAAAAACTAGAAACACTTCTTCCACAGAGCTTTAAAGCTTTGTACCTGTAGTACTACATCTGACTCTGGAGTCCTCAGGTCAGGAAAGAGAAAAAACAATAAAAAAAGGATTTAACATCTTCATTTCCTCTTATGTATGTAAACTAACAACTTTCCCCAGGGAGATTCTCTCCCTCTTTCTACCTACCCAACTTGCTCTGAAATGGTTCCAGTTCTGTCTCTTCTATGCTCTGCTATTCTGGGACTTTAGATAGGAAAATCAAGAAGGGATGACTAAGTGTGTGGGGTGAAGGAAACACAATAATTTAGGTGCCTCAGCCACATGTTGCCTGTACCTTTAAGGCATGTTTCAAGTCCAATAGTAGAAAGCTTTCAATAATTCAAGAAGCTTTTATTAATCTCTTTTATTTACTTCAACTATTCCTGATTAGACCTATGAGAATTTTTTTGTCATAACCCTTTAAGAGGCAGCAGTAAGAAGTTAAGGCACTCAGATTCAGGAAAACTGTGGCCCTTTTATCTAGTCAGGAAAGAGATGGGCATTTCAGAGGAAACTGCTTTACCTCTACCATTTTTCTAAATCTCAGGCAATCAAATTGCCAGTTACCTTTGTTGCTGTGATACAAAACAAGTCCAGGGAAGAGTTAAAATGAAATATTCCTCTTCTGTACCTAAAGAAGCCTCTCACCTACAGGTAGCTAAAGACTTTAGAGGTACCTAAATTGGCATAACTACTTTTTCTACTCCAGTTATTCTCCTCAAAAGGGACTTGAATTCAAGAGTCTAATTGAAGCAGGTATCAGACATTGAGTTTCCCCATGGCAACATTCCATGGTTCCAATAATGCTTTTATGGGAGGTTCTTTGCATACAGAAGGTGGTTTTCCACCTGGTCTGTAATTCCATTGGCATTGCTGCAAAAGACATTTTTGCCATCAATAATCATCTTCATGAGCTACTGTGGGCTCTTGGGCCTGAATCAGTTTGCTCTCACCAGCAAGGAAAGATTTACTTGTTATAGATAATACTTGTTTCTTGAGAAAAAAATCATAACAAAGCGAAAACTGTATCAAACAACTAAATCTCTTATCTCTTGTGATGTACATTGTTTGAATTCATTTATGGTGTTTCCTAACGTTGGAGGAGAGAGAAAAATATTTAAGGTTATAAGTTATGTCACTGTAGTGGTTCTGTATGAAAAGTAGAAATTTAGCTTTTTTTTCTCAGTTAGTTTCACTCACTACTCTGTGCACAAATAACAGGGTCTTATTCCTTCTATAAGGGGAAATCTATCCTGCAAGGAATGTCTCCCATGGATTTGACAGTAGTAGAAACCCTGATGGGCATCAGCATTTTATCATGACTTAGTCTTAGTCTGTGTCTTCTGAATTGTATAATGCTCCACAGCTACATTTCTCTTACTTGATGCTATCAAACTACTTCGAGTAACATAGATTAGGTTTTTGGTAGGTGCATCTGTGTAGTAAAAATTCAAATTACCTTTTTTCTACAAGATATTTTAGGAGGTCTTGAAGTTTCGGGAACCTTCAAAAGAAAGAAAAAGGCAAAGATAGTTAGAGATTAAAGAAAAGGGAACAAAACATAAGAAAAAATAATGTAAACCCTGTGACTTTAATCATATGCAACAATTTAGGCTTTGGGATGTAATTGTGACGTATCACCTTAATTTGGAATAGCAATGAAAAGTAATGCAGAAAATTTGATGTCTTGAATTTCTCAAGGATTAATGTGGATATCAATATTTCCTGCAGAAACCAGATAATTTAAAAATGTTGGCAGCTAGACTTAATATTGTGTGTAGTAGAAATTCAGTGGACTGAGGTATGTTGTTGCTACACAGTTTTATGTTTACTGTTTAAACTATTAGTGCTTTATCACGTCACTGAAAGGTCAGTTTTCAGGAGTAGTGGAGAGACTATTGGACTGAAGGCTAGGAAAAATTGCAAGGGAGGTACTGTGAGTTCATTCCAGCTCTACCTTGTTCATGAGGTGATGATAAAGTAGTGACTAGATTTGTTCATATTGTTTTCTTTCTCTTTTCCTTTGGGTTTTGTGGTTTTGAGTTTTGTTTGTATGTGTTTTTTCATTTATTTGGGAGGTTTTTTGGGGTTTGTTTTGGGTTTTTTCTTAGTAATTTTCCTAGTTTTGTGAGGATAGAGTTAATTTTTTTCCTAGTACCTGGTACAGTGCTGTGCTTTGAATTTAATATGAAAATAGCTTTGACACACAGCGATGTTTTGGCTGTTAGTTAGTAGTGCTTATCCAAAGTCAAGGACTTCTCAGTCTCTCATGCTCTACCAGGAAACCGGGTGGGACAGATGACCCAAACTCTCCAAAGGGATATTCCATGCCATGGAACATTTTGCTCAGGATATAAACTGGGGTGAGCTGTCCAGGAGGGGCTGATCACTACTCAGGGATGGCTGGGGCATGTCAGTGGGTGGTCAGAAAATATCTTTATAAGTGCTATTCCCTTCTCTTTTTACTGTGTTCCTTTTCATTGTTATTATTATTGTTGTTACATTTTGATTATTAAGCAGTTCTTTTCTCAAGACCTAAGTTTTACTTTTCCAATTCTCCTCCTCATCCCATCAGGAAGGTGTGGGAAGCGAGTGACTGCAAGGTACTTAGTTTCTGGCTGGGTTTACACCACAGTAATAGTAAGTTAAACATTTGATAAATGTGTAATTTTCTCCAAAACCACTGGTGAGTTTGGGAATTCCTACTTGGCCTTATATGATTTTAGTCAACATCTTCTTGTACTTTCTAATTTGAAAAATTAGAAGAACCCTAAACCCACAATAAGAATGTTTTGGTTTTTTTTTCAGCCAGCAGGGAACAACATGGGTAACACCTGCTAAGTGGATATTCCCAGAGCATGCCAGTGCCTGAGTCAGGAAATCTGGCCTTAATGGGTGCTCAGCATGAAGCTGGGTCCCTCTGCTTAGGATTTCTGGTGCTGCTATACATTTATAGAAGGCTCACCCTGCATTAGTTCTCATCTACCCTAATGACTTTTCTCCTATTCATTAAGGTCAGCTATTTTAGACACGAGTTTTGATTTTCCCACCAGGTTTGTGTGTGCTCTTGATGAACCACACAGCACATGCAGCTTCATGGCTGTTGCTGATGTGGAGTGTCCAGCTTGTCAGCTTTATGTAAATAGCATTAAAGTCTCCAGAGATGTGGAGAATGAAATTTTTGAAAGCGGCATCCCACAAAATAGGGTTGGAAAGGACCTCTGGAAATCATCCAATTCAACCCCTGTCAAGGCAGGGTCACCCAGGGAAGGTGACACAGGAACAAGTCCAGGTAGGTTTTGGTTGTGTCCAGAGAGGGAGACCCCACAATGTCCCTGGGCTGTTGTTCCAGTGCTCTGCCACCCTCAGTGTAAAGAGTTCTTCCTCATGCTGGGGTGGAACTTCCTGGTTTAGTTTATGACCATTGCTCCTTGTTCTGTCACTGGGCACCGCTGAAAAAACACGTTCCTTTTACTCCTTCTCCTTGTAGAAAGTGCACTAATGGTCTCTGGGGCTGTTCTCCCCTCACCTTGCCTTAAGATGTGGCTGCTGGTGCTCAAAGTCAGCTCTGCATCTGTGTGACAGTGAACATGAAACATTGGTCAGTATGTGTGACACCTGCTGGAGGGGACAGTAAGGCAACAAAGCCAGACTTTGTCAGTGGTTCTTTGTGGCATGGCAGGAGAAGCAATGGGTGTGAAATGAAGTAAGACCACTTTTTTACAGCTGTGATGATTAAATAACTGAACAGACTGCTCTAAGAGGTGTTTTGGTCCATGGACATGCTTCAAGTCTGACTAGCTGTTGTCCTGGGCACCCTGCCTCGTGTGCATGTTCTTCTGAGCAGAGGGCTGGACCAGGGCATCCCCAGAGATGCCTTCCAGTTTTAAAGTGTTCTGTGGGCTTGGATCTGTGGATGCCAGGAAGCTGTCTGATCAATAGTGTACAGTGAAAACATGGCACAATAAATATGTTCAGTCAAACAAGTGACAAACACGATTTTTCCCCTGTTAAATTCAGTTTAAACAAGAGAGCAGGTGACAGTTGGAAAATAAGATGCACAGAAAATACATCCTTCCTTGCTTTGCAGTGGTTGGAGGGGCCACTTCTGGCTGAAGAGAGACATAAAACATGCAGCAGATGTTATGAGAGCATTTAGTTTTTATTGATGTTCAAAAGATGATTCCATAGTATCTTCTCGTGGCTGTGATTTTGAAGATGTTGAATTTATTTGCTTTCCATAGGTCCTCAGCTGCTTTGTATTATTACAGAAAGTGCTTAGATAAGGGAATAAGAATAACTCAGAACTAATTTCACTGATGCTGGACTTAGAGTACAAGGAACTTAGTTATTATGCAGGGCTCTGAGAATAAGGCTTTAAAACATTGAAATACCTTCTAAAATGGGCACCAATGTTTTTCCATAGCCTGGGAAGCAGAGCATATCTCTATTTTCCCCAGCTGGTGAGGCATATAGAGACAGGTGATATTCACCAATTAGGGAACACTTTTTGGGGGGGATCTAATTTTTATTTCCTTTTTTTTTTTCTTTGATATTATTACTTTTTCAGCATATTTGTAGACAGTTTTCTAGTTATTTTTGTTCAGAGAATTGTGGTGTAGATCTAGGACTAGAACTGGCTTGTGTAGTATAGGATTTTGATTTGTGACATCCTTCCCTGATAAGGTTGGAATTCCTTAGGTCTAAAATGGATATTGGAATGTTACAGATTTCATTATGCAGAAAGCAATGTCATGTTTTCAGAAATTACAAAAAATGGAGATTTCGTCATTGAATTTTTCAGTCTGGATATGGAAGAAAAGTGCAGAGTCTTTGTTCCTAGTTTTCTTATTGATCTTTTAAGTGTTTGCTAAATTACATGCACAAGGAAAATCTGTTTTAACTTTGAACTAAATAGTTTATTTATGTAAACTAACCTCAGTGTTGCATTGCTAAATCCTGATGGACTGATGGTTGGTCATGATGAATGCTTCCCCTGAAAAACCTGAACTTGATTGAGAGATTTGAGAAAGCTGTGGTTTCAAATTCTTAAAACCTAAATGTTTTAGTTGTATTTAAGCACATTCAAAAGATATATAAGTATAATAACCTTCTGAAAAACAGGAAGGGAAATGAAAAATTAATATCAGTTAAATAGTTGGATACCTTTGTTTTCAGCCACAGAAACAAAAAACTTTGAAGGAACCAGAATGATTTTCAAGTTTTGAAAATCACAGGAATCAGATTTCAGATTATAATCTCAGTAACATTGCAACTGAAAAAAGAAAAATTACTTAAATTGTTCATTAGGGTGAACATTTCTTTCTGTGGAACTGTGCAAGCCCACTGACATAAGAGAATAGACCTTGTACCATAAGTTAACCTCCTTTAAGGAATCAAACATAGTTTTAAACCATAAAACCCCAAATGTATGTAAAGAATATTTTATTTGGATTCTAAATTTCAAAGCTTTAGGAAGCTTTGCCATGAATTGAATAAGAGGAAAAATGATAATTGTGAGTGTTCACTTTTAAAAAATGTGTAAATGATACTAAATTTTGAAAATAAGGTGTTCCTTTTCTTAGACAACTTTCTGCTTTTTAAAACCAAGCACTAGTTCAAATAATTGATCTGGGGAAAAATAGCAAAAAACCCACAATGCACCAAACTGTATTGAAATAGATTCTCACAAACCTTATTTATCTGCTGTTGCTAATGCTCTAAGGTCACATTTAATTTAAGTGCAAGTCAATACCAGAAGACTACTTTACCTTCATGGAGCTCCAATAGTTATCTGTTTCCCAGAGATTGCTTGGGATGGATGTGTCTTTAGAGACTATTTTTTGGCTTCCGTTCTACAACTGAACAAAAAATACAGGAACCATAGTGTGAGTCCTGAAAAATAAATGTCATATGGCTGTTTTGGCAAGGATTAGAAGGTTTAGAAAATCTGTTCCAGGAAACAAAATGTTCATTGCTGAAACTTAACAATTTATAAAAGGTTTAGCATTATAAAAGCTGGTCATGGTAGTGCCATGTTCTTTATATTTATATACATTGAATTTACTCTTTGTATATATTCTGCCTGAAGTAATCGATGCAGGAAGAAGAATAGTTCCATATGTTCTGTTCACATTGTTTCTAAAGCCATTTTCATTTAAAATAGGAGCTACAGGCTTCACCTTGTGATTATGGGTTGTAAATTCAAAACTGGGGAACAGCTTAAGGCATTCTCCCTTGAAAATGGTATTAAAAGTATCACATGGTTAATTTAATGAATAGAGCAGTCTTATACAACTTCACTTCTCTTAAACAATTATTAATGTGGATAAAGAGCTGAGGAGTGCATTTGTGTAGGTGGTGGGTACTACAGCAGAACACACTATCAAGGTTCAGAGCAAGGATGTTTGTATGTTCCATATATTTACTTGGATTAAAAAAATCTGGGAAAGTGGTATTTCATTTTTGTTTGGATAAGGAACTCCTTTGGTATGTAATACTAAAAAGAATCTAACCTGTGTTTCTGATGGGGTTTTGTGTATTGGAGTAAAGAAATATGACCATACAAATGCCAGTGCCCTTGAAAACAAGTTTCATTGAAAATGAGAGAATGAAATCTCTTCCGAAGGGACTTAATTTTTGAGAATCTAAACATGTTTCACTTGTTACATCCATAATGGCTTCTAGATGTGATGCTATGGGTCTGTATGTACTGTGAAGGGCAGCTCACGGACCACGAGCTGCAGCCTCAGACTGTGCCCAAACTTCAAGGTGGCTGCTGAGCATGTGCTTTAGCCAATGAATAAATGACCAAGAATGTGTCTGATATCTTTCTCAATACAGAATGTACATGTTGAGGAACTGGGTTTTACTTTGCACACAAAATGAATTTAAATTTGAATATCATGCTATGTTGTTTTGTTTGTTTTCTGGTTTTGGGGGGTTTTTTTGGTGTTTTTGTTGTGGTGGTTGTTGTTATTGTTCTTGTCCATATAGATACTTGAAATCTTCAGAAAGCAGAAATATTAATTTTGCTGAGTTGGTTTTTTTGGTTTTTGTCGGTTTGGTTTTTTTTTTCCATAATAACTGTAGGTTTAATGTCTGATTTCTCTGTCTCCAAAGGACAATGTTCAAGGAATGGCTCAAACTGAGAGAGAGTGTGTTCGGATTACACATTAGGAAAAAAATTCTTTCCTATGAGGGGGGGAGGCCCTGGCACAGGTTGCCCAGAGAAGTTGTGGATGCCCCATCCCCAGAAGTGTCCAAGGCCAGGTTGGATGGAGCTCTGAGCAACCTGGGATAGTGGAAGATGTCCCTGCCCATGGCAGGGAGGTGGAAATTAAATGATCTTTAGGTTGGCTTCCAAGCTAAACCATTCTATGATTAGGGGTTTTTTTTGTTATCAAATGCTGGATAATGCTTTGACTAACACATTCTTTTAGTGTACATTCACCATTAACAATTAAATACATCTGTAAGGAACATGTATGGCATTGTAAACCCTGATTCTGACCATATTGCTACACATTACATGCATGTCATTTTTTTAAGCTGAAAGTAAAATGACTTTGTTCTCATCTGAGACTTTTCTGACTAAACTCTTTTGAAACTGTTCATTAAGCTTTCCAAGGAACTGATAGAAATGTTTTAGAGATTAGTCTGTATGCTCTGTGTGAGCCTCTCTGTCCCTCTGCAAGTTATGGTTAATCTTTTATTCAGTGAAATCTTCTAACAAAATTGGTAACAGGCTCTTCCTTTCATCCCATTGTATTTTAAATACAGTTAAGCCTTTTTCCATCAAAGATTGTTCTGCTGCTTATACACAACTAATATGACTGAATGATAGAGTCTGTTCATCCACAATTTTGCACTGTTGTTATGTCTTTCCTCCAAAGAGCTCCTAGCAGACTGTCATGGGTCAGTCTGACCTACTTTTTATGTAAAAAGCTGATTGTTAAAACTTACTGCCCCTAGTAGCAGTGGGCAGTCTATATTTGTCAGATTGTGTCATCACCAATGTGCTGTCAAAAGAAACTTACCGAAACCCAACACTTGCAGTATGACAGACTTGATCATGAAGTGCATTTTCAGGTAGAATTGAAAATTACCTGTGTCCTTTTGTTTTAACAATCTATGCTGTTCCCAAAGTGGGTTTTTTGGTGCTTACTTAATTGCTGTTTTTCAGCTTTTGTATAGTTTGAGTTAATTATATTTAATGCTAGGAAAAAACCTCAAATCCCAAAGCAGTGATCAGAAGCTGATTTTCTTCTACACAGTAGACAGCCAGCCTGAGGGGGAAAAAAGGGAGGAAGTGACTTGATGTCAGAGCTATACATGCTATACAACAGGGTACCTAATTCTTAGTTGAAACTACTGCTTTCATTAAAAGAATACAATTTGTATTGTTGTTTTCAGCTCTTTTGAAGAACATGTAACAGTTAATACTGGCATTTCTATTATCTATGCAGTAACATTTGCATATGTATTTGTGAACTTCCATATTTTGTTTACAGGAAAAATATCTTAATTCCAGCAATGTTATAGTCTTACATTTTAAGTTTGATTATACCAGTACATGTTAAGTATTTTGGGATTATGAACAACTTCTCTACAATGTGGTAGTTGGCTTTAGATTTTCATTCATCAAGAGCAGTCATATGCATTGAGAGTTTTCTTTCAGCTTTACAAAACATTATTAGGGAATAGGGAAAGAGAAAGTTCTCAGTTGATGCTGCTCCAGAAGGAAATGTTCTTCCCTCATCAGTCTGGCAATATGCAGTATACAATCTCTGTATTTGCCTGCTGCTGTAAGATGACACATTCCAGCCACCCTTTATGAGCACAGTGTCTAATATACCAGATGTGTTTTACATGTGTAAATGTAGATCTACATGTGCAGATGGAAGAAAATGGCCCTGGTATCCTATACCAAAGACTTGCTAAAAAGGGATGGTGAATTAGAAGGTGTATTAAGAGAGAAAACTTAGCAAGGCAAACAGATTTCTTGCTGGTAAAATGATATGGAGCAGAATGAAAACCTTTGCCGTGGGAAGAATGCTAAGTATGTGAGTAAAAGTAGAAGGTGGAAACTTAGAGATGAGTCTGACTTCAGTTTCAATAGTTACTGCTAAACCATTTATCCATAACACATTCCTACTGAAACCGTAAGTGGTGACCATGTCATTGAACTGTGCTTAAAAATGAGATCAATAGCAACTGTATTATGACAGGCTAGGTCCTCAGTTTTAGTCTTTTCTAGAAGTTGTCTGGCTTCTCTCATGTGTTTTATTAGTGTGTTTAGGTTTGGGTTTTTGTGTGTTGTTTGGTGTTTTTTTTTGGTTTTTTTTAGGATTGGGAGTTTCTTGTTTGTGCTCGCATTTTCTAAAATTGAAAATTTCTTTCAGTGTACTTCAACACCAACATAGCAGGACCAAAAGTAAGACAATCTCCAAGTTTTTATTTATCAAAAGATATGCTGAGATCTGTTTTTCGTGTACCTTAAGCATACACTTATTTCTTACCCAACCTGTTTAAGTTCATGCATGGATGTACACAGTCAATTTTGAATATAGTGTGTTCATGATGTGAAATGGCAATGAGTTGTTTGTTGTTGTTTGTTTTCATTAGACTTCATGAAATCCTTTTACAAACTGTGTGTGACTAAACAACAGACACATGGTGATAATTTCAAGTCTGCATTTGGAGTCAAATTCAGATCGGGGAAGACTAAGGAGTTTCTGTAGCTGATTATCAATGTTAGAAAGTGTTCCCATCATCCATGAAGCTTTTTATGATGCCTTCTTTTGTACATAAATGCTTTTCTAATACTCTCAGCTGTTGAAATATCTTCCTGGATTGATTTAAAAATTCTTTTTGCTCAGAAGGGTAGGGCTTAATTAGGAGTATGTTGCAAGCCTGGACTCCTTTCCTTTTACATAAAATCTTTGTTTTAATCTTGCTTGAACGTTTATAATTTATTTTTTTTTGTTCACAGTTTGATAATCTGTACTGACTCAAGGCCCAAAGAGTTTCTTATTACATAAATAGTATTTTGGTAGGCATTTACTTATTAATGCATTATTACATCATCATTTCTTTCCTTTTCCTGAAATCACAGAACACCCTGAGTTGGAAGGGACCCACAAGAATTGTCCAAGTCAAACTCCTGGCCCTGCACAGGGCACACCAAGAATCCCACCATGTGCTTGAGAACTTTGTCCAAAATCTTCTTGAGCTCTGTCAGGTTTGGTGCTGTGACCAATTCCCTGGGAGCGTTTTCCAGTGCCCAACCACCCTCTGGGGGAAGAACCTTTTCCTAATCTCCAACATAAACCTCCCCTGACACAGCTCCATATGTTTTTCAAAACTTAGTTTTGGCTACCTGTGGGCTAGTTTCCTTTGCACCAGGAAGCAGTGTGATAGGTCTAAATTGAAATAGCTCTTCGAAAAATGTGTCCTAAGATATCAATGTAATTTCTATGTCAAAACTTTCAGTCTGGAACTGAAATTTCGTTCCCTTACGTGATCCGTAATTATGTAAGAACATTAAAAAGAGATGAAAGTTTAAGAAAACTTTCATCCTGAAGTTTTAAAGCTTTGTCATATGGAGCTACAATTCAAAGTGTGATAAGCTTTCTGCACCAGTTGGATTCCTTTGTGGGTTTCCCTTGCCTAGCTCCAAGTCCTTTTTTGCACTAATAAGGGCTGTCAGGATGCATCGTGGGAGATAAGGACAGGCACATATGAGACAAAAATACTACATTCTCCCATTCCTTTTATTCTATATGCCTATATGGTGGCATATTTGCCTTTTTGACAACAATAAAATACTCTTATGGAGGTAGTAGAAATATTTCATGTCAAAATGTGACATTATCAATTCTTTCCTCCCATTGAAAATTACTTTTTTAAACATTTGCACATAATAGTAATGTCATCTTTAGAAATTATAATTAAATCTCCTTATCTATTTTAGTTTACAAGCCATTGCAGGTGGCTGCTAATTAACATTTTTCCTTATGGAAAAATTTTTCCTTTCCCTCTGAATGGAAACAGGGGCAGTTATGTAAAAAGCACTGTAAATGAAAAACACACTTAAGCAATGTGTCAGCCTTCTGCTTTCTGAAAGGCCTTAACCAACATGTTGTCTAAATCCTACGCTTTGTGGTTCCAAAATTTGCCATTGGGCTCCCAAAGCACTCTTCAAACCAAACCCTTGGACTACCAAGATCCTATATCTATAGGCATTAACAGGATTAGTTATTCACCTATGTTCTTAGTCTTCCAGTCTCTAATATTGAGTCAGGAAATATTTCACAAAAGTATTAGACTGTTTTATTGCCAGCTTATGTTCACCTGAGTTTTATTTGCTGAAGACTGTTGTGGCAGATGTTCCTCTGCAACTTTGCAGCAGTTGTGCCTGAGACTGGGAGAGTTAAGGGTGTTCAATTCACTTAATGACATCTTGTTGTTCAGCTGGATATGCAAGAATTTTCAAAAGCACCTAGGCAGATATTTGTGGTTTTGTCTTTACGCATTTGTTCTTTTTTTTAAGAACTTAGGTCCATAAGAAAAAAACAAGTGATGAAAAGAAATGAAAGGAGGAAGATGAGATTATGAATCCACAAATATTCTTCTAGTACTATTTTTATTGGTGTGATGTGTGCTTTATCCTAAAGAAACTCTGCCCTGATTTTATCTGTTTCTCACTTGCCTTTAACAGCTGATTATTTCCTAGGCATAAATGAGTATTGGTGATCTTCATCACTGATACAGGTTTTCATTTAATGTTGACCACAGATATTTAGTTGTGTACTGTTCTTTTCATTCCTTCTAATGAAAAGAAACAAATGCCTTTCTTTGTTAGGGCTGACACATTTTCCAATCAGTGGGAAAAGGAAGAGCTTCTGAGGACTTGAAAGTATTGGAGGAAAGTCGATTAGCCTTGGCAGTTCAAAAAGAAAATGTCATTGTGTAAAAAGAGAGGAAGACTGCAGATGAATGACTTGAAGAAAAAACATTACTCTTCATGTAGATCAGTATTAAGAATACAGTTAAAAAGGTAATTCCAGTCTAAGGAACCTTTGCCTGTATCACTGTCACTTAAGATGTCTTTGGTAATTTAAAATACAAAGAGTATTTGAAAATTTGCCTCATTGGAAGGTTGGTGTAAATGGTCAAGAGTGGTAACAGTTAATCCTGCTATTATCAACTGCCTGATTATTTTTTGACTCCTTCAGGTACAGAATTGCTTGTAACATTTCCTGTTTTCATTCAGATGGGACAAATATTTTTAGGCATGTCACTTAGTTAAGGAACTAAGCAGAGGTCTTACAGCAGCCCAGGTTCAGAGGAGAGGACCAGGTCTTAAACAAATTGGAAAAGCCTGAGAACATCAAGCATATAAATCTTCAGTAAAGAGGTAAAATATGAGAAAGCTGCAATACTTCAGTAAACTTCATTGTTTATGTTGTTTTCTATCAAAAAATCCACAACCACCAGTGCAACAATTGCCAGCTTTTTGTAAAGACGTGGAATGAGTTTACCATGCTGAAAGGAGCATGTGTTAAAATGTTGCCAACTTGACACATGAACTATTTGAACAAACCATCTTTATTTGATTTTATGGCTTGGCCTAGTTTTGTTATGAAATGGGTTTGGTGGTTTTTTTTCCTTCTTTTCCCTTTCTCATTCAGTCACAAGAGGTAATAATCCTATAAATCATTTGATGCTTCTTACTTGTCCACGACTGCTGAGTAGGCACCTTCAGCAATCAAGGTATTTGGTCTTATATGCAGGAATTTAAATAATTTAAATGCTTTTTTGGGTTTTGACTATAACTTAATGTTTGGTGCCAGGTTTGATTATTCAAATCACTGTTCCCTATCTAATAACAGCAGAGCCGGGACTTCTAGAAGAAGCTTGTAATTAATATCCATTCATGAATCTGTGGTCCTTGAATTTGTCCAAACTTCTTCTGAATCCCCTGTCAGAGCCTGATTTCTCAGTCTGACAGAAGCAACTCCTAGAAGTCTGTTCTATAATAATTTTTAAATTTTTAAATTATTAAATATCCTTTACTACTTTCAGTCTTGCAGGATTTGGTTATAACAATGTTGCCTTTACAGTGTACAGAACCTTCACAGATTTTGAGACATAGAATGGTTTGTGTTAGAAAGGATCATAAATATCGTCTTGTTCCAACCCCTGCCAAGGGCAGGAACACCTTTCACTAGACCAGGTTGCTCAGAGCCCCATCCAACCTGGCCTTAAACACCTCCAGGGATAAGGCACCCACAAACCTGTGCAAGTGCCTCATTGCCACCACAGGGATGAATTGTTTTCATTAAAATGGCAACTTCTGTAGAGAATAATAAGAAAAGTTTTTATAAATATTTTAACAGTAAAAGGAAGGGCAAGATTGGACTTTGCTCCTTATTGGACGGTGCAGGAAACCTGGTAACTAAAGATGAGGAGAAAGTGGAAGTGTTTAATGCCTTCTTTGCCTCAGTCTTTAGTGAGAAGACAGCTTGTCCTCAGGACAATTCACCTCTGGGGTTGGTAGATGATGTCAGGGAGCATTGTGGTCCTTTTGTTGTCCAAGAAGAGGTTGTTAGAGAACTGTTGGGAAAATTGGACATTCATAAATCAATGGGACCTGATGGGATCCATCCCAGGGTGATGAGGGAGCTGGTGGATGAACTGACGAGGCCGCTCTCTATTTTGTATCAAGAGTCATGGCTCACTGGTGAGGTTCCAGATGACTGGAAGCTGCCAATGTGACACCTGTTTATAAAAAGGGTAGAAAGGAGGATCCTGGTAATTATAGGCCTGTTAGCTTGACCTCAGTACCAGGTGAGGTAATGGAGCAATTTATATTAAATGCTATTATGCAGAATTTACAGAATGGCTGGGGTATTAGACCCAGTCAACATGGGTTTATGAAGGGTAGGTCATGTTTGACCAACCTGATCTCCTCTTACGATCAAGTGACCCGTTTGGTAGATGCGGGTAAGGCCGTGGATGTTGTTTATTTAGATTTTAGAAAGGCCTTCGATACTGTTTCCCACAGTATACTCTTGGAAAAGTTGGTAGCACATGGCTTAGACAGGAGCACTCCTTGCTGGATCAGGAACTGGCTGGATGGTCAGGCCCAGAGGGTGATGGTGAACGGAGCTGCATCCAGCTGGTGGCCAGTCACCAGTCGTGTCCCTCAGTGGTCTGTGCTGGGACCAGTCTCATTTAATATTTTTATTGACGATATCGGTGAGGGTATTGAATCTTTTATCAGTAAATTTGCAGATGATACTAAGGTGGGAGGTTGTGTTGATTTACTGGAGGGGAGGAAGGCTCTGCAGAGAGATTTGGGTCGGTTGGATAGTTGGGCAGAGTTTAATAGGATGGAGTTTAATGCATCTAAGTGTCGAGTTCTGCATTTTGGCCACAAAAATCCCTGGCAACGTTACAAGCTGGGGACAGTGTGGCTGGACAGTGCCCAGGCACAAAGGGACCTGGGGGGACTGGTTGACAGCCGTTTGAATATGAGCCAGCAGTGCGCCTTGGTAGCCAAGAAGGCCAATGGCATCCTGGCCAGTATTAGGAACTGTAGGATAAGTAGGAGTAGGGAGGTCATCCTTCCCCTGTACTCGGCACTGGTGAGGCCACATCTTGAGTATTGTGTTTAGTTCTGGGCCCCCCAGTTTAGGGGGGATGTTGAGATATTAGAGCGTGTCCAGAGGAGGGTGACGAGGTTGGTAAGAGGCTTGGAGCACAAGCCCTGTGAATAAAGATTGAAGGAATTAGGGTTGTTCAGCCTGGAGAAAAGGAGACTTAGAGGCGACCTTATTGCTCTCTACAACTTCCTGAAAGGAGGTTGTAGACAGGTGGGGGGTCGGTCTCTTCCACCAGGGGGCAACAGACAGAACTAGAGGGCTTTGTCTCAAGCTGTGCCAGGGTAGTTTTAGGTTAGAGATTAGGAAAAAGTTCTTTACAGAAAGAATAATAAAGTATTGGAATAACCTGCCTGGGGAGGTGGTAGGGTCCCCAACACTGGATGTGTTTAAGAAAAGATTGGACATAGTACTTGGTGCCCTCATTTAGTTATTGAGTTCTGGTGTCAGGGTATGGGTTGGACACGATGATCTCGGAGGACCCTTCCAACCCGGCTATTCTGTGAATCTGTGATATTTAATCTAAACCTACTCCCTTTCAGTTTGAAGCCACTGCCCCTTGTCCTGTCACTACATGGTCTTGTAAATAGTGTTCTTGTAGGCTCATGATCATATCTTCAGCTTTTTCGTCTTAAGTCTGGAACACTTCATTCCATTCTAGCTTTTCTTTATAAAACAGCTGCTCAAGCTGCATTTTGGCACGGAGACTAGAACTGGCTGCAATGTGCGCTTTTGTTTTGTTTTCTCTGTACCCTTTCTAGTGATGCCCAAAGGGTTGTTGGCTTCTTTGTCTGTCACTACCCCATGATTGAAAGATTTCTGAGAACTGTTGGTGGTGACTACAGAATCCATACTTGCCTGCTGGTTCAGAGTTCAGCATCCTTCAGATCATCTTTGCCTTTTGTTTGCAGGCTTGCACCTGTTTGCCCTGAAGCTCATCTGTGTGGTGCTCACACATCAGCTTTGTGAGGCAGTCTCACCATTGCTGTGGCATCTGTCTGCCTCAAAAAGCTCAGTATTGTCAGTATACTTGGAGATCTGACAGTGCACTTCCTTTTCTGTCATGAGTGGTGAAAAAAAAGTCAATCACAGCACTGATTCCTGGAGGGCTCCAGGACTGACTCTTCCTTGTCCTGAAATGGGAGCACTAAGCTCTTCCTTTCCTTTCTCTCAATTTTTTATTTTATGAAAGGATCCCAAATCATGGGGCAGCTCAGTGTGGTGATTTGTGTTGAGCAACCTTGTTAAAGGCATCTTGAGAATCTAGGTGCGTTATGTCCACTGGATGTCCATGTGGTTATTGATCCCCTTCAGAAACTCTGGCAGGTTGCTGGGCCTGGATTTTCCTTCACGGAAAGCCAGGTAGTCCCCTTCCAAACAGGCTGGTTTTCTGTAGGCCCAGTTGACTGCATGATTTACTGTAGACCCTCCATCTAGATTTCTACCTTGATATGGAAATCAGACTCATCAGTAGTTCCTAGAATCTCCTTAAAATCTCTTTTCATAGACAAGGGTTACCTTGCCAAGCCCAGTAGTCCCCTGGCACAGCAATACCTTAAACATATTTGTAGTATTGCAGCTGCTGTGTGAGTTCTTTCAGAGCCTTTATGTGAGTGCTGTAACTCCAGATCTAATTTATTAATTTGATTTAATAATTTATTTTCCCTATGAAAGACATAGAAATTGATCTAGTTCCTCTGCTCTGCCTTCCTCAATGAATGTATTGGGAATTTCTCCATCATTCTGGAAGAAAGTACAACTTCTTTATTTATGTCTTCAACTTTCCTGAGTATGTCTCCTATACTTTGTCACAGGTAGTCCTAACAGATCCAACCTCTGCTTTTGAAATATTTAAAATATCTTAATGTCGCTTTTCAACTTTCCTGTTGCCAGTACAAATTTTCCTATCTGTGGATGAAGTTGATGTTTGATGTTGTTTCATACCTAAATCTTTGAGGGCACTGTTCATCTCAGTACAGTGACAGGACCCGAGGGAACAGCATGAAGTTGTGTCAGGGCAGGGAAGGTTGGATCTCAGGAAAAAGGTTCTTCCCCCCAGAGGGTGGTTGGGCACTGAACAGGCTTCCCAGGGAAGTGTTCACAGCTTCAAGCTTGACAGAGTCCAAGAAGTGTTTGGAAAATATTCTGTACATGATGGGATTCTTGGTGTGTCCTGTGCAGAGCCAGGAGTTGGATTTCAATGATCGTTGTGTGTCCCTTCCAACTCAGGATATTCTATGATTGTATGAGTCAGGCCAAAAGAGGTAGACAGATTGATAACTCTAAGCATTGAAGCATTTGGAAGCTGCTGGAATGTATCAGGCTCTGGATCACTGCTGTTCTCCACTAGCAATTTAAACATGCCTTGTGGTGACCTTGAAGTACCACAGATTATGGTCTAGAGAGAAACCACTGGGAAAAAACCTAGTGCACCTCTGGCACCTTTCTGGTGTTTTCCTTCCCCAAACTGGAAGCTTTGGAAGAATTAAATGAGTACTATAAGGACTGTCAGATACAGAAAAAACTCAGGAGAGCTAGGAAAATAAGAAAATGCAATTTCAGACTCTAAGGATGGAAAGAAGATAAATCATCAAAACCAGTTGGTCGTATACAATCTTTGTCATATTTTGACTTATTTTCATGGACAGTTCTTAACAGACTTTTATTTTGGGAAGAAATCTTGTGTTTGTTTTAACAAAACTTAAAATACATTTTTGCAGTAAAAGACTCTATCTTTCTTTTCTCTGTTTTTTTTCTCCCATTCTATAAAAGTTTTGATTAAATGCCATTTAGGGGTAAATACAGGAAATTCAGATCAGCAATTCCATGAACAAACATTTGTCTTGAGCATTATTTAGGATGTTTTATCTTCAGTGTTTTGCAGCTTTGTGAGACAGATGTTGATTTTTAAGTCCTTTAACAAGTTGCTTCTATGCCTGAAGGAATTCAGACAGAGACTTTGTGTTTGCTGGGAAATTGATGTTCCTGTTTCACTGCTCTGCTCCTAAATGTCACAAATACACATTCTGCATAGAAGCTGTGTAGAATCACAATATGAGCTGTGAGCTTATATAAAGATTTCCAAAAATATAAATCAGATGATCAATATCAATTTCACCTTTTACAAATTATTTCAACAGTTTCTCACCTCCGAAGTGAGGGGGAAAATCCAGATCAGTTTTCTAAAAAGCACCTGTTTAATTACAGTAAGACTCGAGGCAGTGGAGTCTGAGAAGCCTCCATGGATGCAGCAGTACTGCACAGCATCACTCTAGCTGCATAGAAGAACTGTCTGAACCACTTGGGGAGATACATTTATCTGATTTCTTTTGGTGTATTTAGGATTTCTAACTTGCACTACCTGATTTGTGATACCTTTCACTTGATATTCAGAATATAGCTCGGTGTCTATTTACTGGCCTGTGTCTCACCTTGTTGGAAAATTCAGGTAAATACTGTCTTGGAGCAGCTGCAAAAAAAGGTTTATTTAAACTTTCTTATATTGATTTTATTTGAAATTATCCTGTATTTTGTTATCTTTCATTCTTTTTATATTTAAGAACCCAGTAAGAAAGGTTGTTTTTTTTTTTTCCTTTAGAAATCCTGTATAGCTAGAGAAAGGCCAGCACACTAAATTTAGGTAGTGGGTCTCCTGTGGCAGTTCCACATTCAAGCTATAGTTGCATACAAATGAACACAAAGAGAAAATGAAATTTACTGGCATGAATCCTGATCTCTAGGAATTACTTCTACATTTGCTGAGTTGGCACCTGTCACAGGCAAACACCACTTGGCTATTATAGCTTAACCAAGTCAGGATCAAAGGAGTTTAATTAATTTAGTGATTTATTAATGATGCATAATTAGGCAGCAATCAGTGAAATACACGTTTGGGATCAATATGACTAATACAACAGATGAAACAGAATACTAAAGACTTCTAAAGCATTAATAATCTTTACATATTCAAAATACACTTTTGTAACTAATCCTTGCAGGCACCTCTTTCTGGAGTTGTGGTCTCAAAAAGCTGTAGGAGATGTGGGTGCTTCAGCTTTCTATGTATTTGTGTTGCTTCTCATCATCAGATGAAAAATAGGGAAAACAAAAAAAAAGTGGTGCATGATGTTAACACTATTGAGAGGGTGGATTGTAGAAACAACAGAATGTGATTCCCAGCTCTTCTGAGGTTTTGGATGGATGGCTTTAAAGAGATTATACAGTCTTCTCTAGAATGCTAAAGGCTCCAAACTGAGGTAAATCCTGCATCCTGAAAGTTGTCACCTTTTAAACGGGACAGTGAATTTGAATTAAAATAAATTCAATATTAACTTTGTTGAGACTTGTTTGGGTATAAAGATAGATTAAAACAGGAAATAAAAAAAATGTAATGTATTAAAAAACACCCTTACCAAAACAATATAAAAACCAGAAAATTAAGTTGAGTATCCAATGTAAGAAAATATGAGTAGCCAGCATACAACAAAATAGTCCTTCTCAATGAAATAACACAAGCTTTTTGGCTTGAAGCAAAACCTGCCTGCAAGCGGGTGTGAGGGGTATAGGAAGGGTTTCAGAGCTGGCTCCTGGTGGCCAGAGGGGGTGTTGGAGGGAAAAGGGGGTTGGTGAAAACAGGGGCTCCCACAGGGACTTCCCGGGGGGAAAAAATGCTCCTGGGGAACAGAGAGAGAAAATTAGAGATAGAGAGAGAACAAGGCTGGATAAGCCTCAGGAGAGCAAACTGGAATTAGCTCCCCCCCTGGGATCTAGGGACCCTGAGAAGCCTGGTGGAGATGGGAAGAGGGACTAGCTCCCATCCCTGGGATTTTGGGGACCCGCAGGGGTAGGACTGGGTTTTGGAGCTCCTGTTTACAGCCGCTGGTAAACAAAGGAGAAAAAAAAGTTTTCCATAAAATAAAACCATAACACTTATAAAGGAAAACATTAGTTTTGGTGCTGAGACTTTTGCTTTTAAACCGTTCGTTTCACAGACTTGGTTAAACTAACAGCACAGTAACTTTCCAGAGGACAGTGTCGAGCAGAATCTCATGATTCTGGCATGCGTTGTTATGGTTTCCTAGCTTCTTTTCCTCCACCTCCAAAGCCAATTTTTGTGACCTTGTCAGGAACCAGGAACTGTAAGTAGTTTCTATAACTTAAATATAGACCAACTGATTAGCTGAACTGTAGACAAAAAAAGTAATTTTTATAGGTCAGCAGACATTTTTATCTTTAGCCTAATTTAGGCTACTCAAAGTGCAAGTCTTCTACTAATTAATCTTTGTAAGTAGACATTGTGAATTAGACAGAAGTACTTAATATTTTTAGTACCTAAAATCTCAAAAAAACCATGATATTGCTTAAAGTATGTTTACTGGTTTTGTACCTATAAAAAGTATATTGCTTCAGTGTGCTGTGCGTAGTTATGACTAGCAGAGATATTTTAAATTTATTTCTACCCTTTCATCTGTAGTCTCCCGTTGTTATTATAATAGTGTATTAACACACATTTTCCTGCAATTACTACATTTAATTTTAAATATGCCTTCTGACATTTTCTGCCTTCAGTACAAACTAAACTTGCTTCATGTATTTGATTTGCTGACGTGAAGTACACAAAATATATTGGATTTTCTTATCTGAACCTTTTCATTTATTTGCACATCAAAGAAAACACCTTAAAATGTGACTAGAATAACTCTGTTTGCTGAAGTAGGCAACAAAAGCTTGAAGACATTTGATGGGAAGTGAAGAATTGCATATCAAATGTGTAATTTAAATATTTCTGATGCTGGTATTTCTGATATCCTGCTGCTTAAAAGTTATTAAAACTGCTATCCTTCAAGGCCAAGATAACCAGAGAAAAACAGAAGCAAATAGAAATATGAAGCAAAATAGAGTTTTCAGGATGCAGTAGCATAGTTTTGGATGCATTTTATTAACAAGAACTGCAGTTTCTTTGGGCCTCTCAGGTAAAAATGATATAAACCCACAGATGACATTTTAATGGGTTTAGGTTGGAGGATGAGGCTTTGGAAAATCAAGAAAGATGGTACAGAAACTCCCAGATGGATTCAGCTACTGACTAAATTAAATAATGGCAATTGTGATGGTGACTTATTGCTAGAGATACGTAATTTGGTAGTATCCAGGGTTTGTGTAACAATGAATAGTCCCAGCAGAGACTCTTGAGGGACAGCACTCATTGTGGTTTCCACTTGGACATTGAGCCATTGACTGTAAGTCTTTGTGCTCAGTCATGCAGACAATTTTTCCTACATTTACCAACCTACCTGTCAAACCAATATTTCTCAAATTTAGAGGTGAGTGTGTTGTGGAGAGCCATCTCACAATCCTTACAGAAGTCCAGATTGATGCCATCTGTAGCTCTTCTCGTCTATTGATGTAGTCACTCTACCATAGAAGGTCACTTGGCCAGGGAAACAGTTCAGTTCCATATTTACAATTTTGACAATATATTGATAATTGCCAAGAATTGTCTGTAATCCAGAGTTATTATCATGAAGTTTAAGCAATCGGAGTTCAGTCTCTAAGTTTCGTGTCTGAGTCATATACATACGTTAATTTGAATTTTAGATGTTTATGAATTAGTAGTATTTTGAGAAACAAACAAAAAAAGCCTAAAAAGACAAAAGAGAACCAAAGCTGTACTCTCACTGTCTTTGGGTTTTCTGTTTGGGCATGGAATCAAAGTGGTAAATTTGCTGTGTGTGGAGTGTAGATGATTCAGAGCTTTCAGGACTTTTCTTTACATTAAAAAAAGAGAACGTACTGAATATAAACCCTGAAAACTACTGCTAATACTAAATGTTCTTTTCTTTGCAAGTGTTTCATGTTTCAATACATTAAAAAAAATTGTTACTGAAGAACTGTTTTCATCTTCTGAGAAAGATTTTCATGTGTAGAAATAAAGGATATTAGAATTTATTAAAAATTAGGAGGATTAAATGCAACATCCTTGAGTGTTAGCGAATTAGTTGTCAAAAATTAGACCTTTTAATGAAATTATGCAAGTGAATATAAAAAAATAAAAGGTGTCTTTGAAATTAGGTTTGATTAAACAAAGACACGAGTGTCTCTATGATGTGTTTATCTACTGAAATATTTTGCATCTTAAAATGGAAGAATAATAACTTTTTAAAAAGGAAAGTTAAATTTGATTGCTGATGGTGCAACTTTGTGAGGATAGGTAGCTAGATTTTACAGGTATTATCATTTTAAGACATATGAAATAAAAAAAAATATATATATACCCTTTTCAAAAGGACTTAGGTCACTGTCCTCCATTGAAATCAACAAGGGTCCAGACCCAAATATCCTACACTGTTTACTGACCTATGTCCAGATATAGGAAAGAAAATGATGCATCAGCGGTCACTTCCAGCAGAATCATTGACTACAAATAGCTGGAAAACAGTCTGCTTATCTTTCTGTTTCTTCAGACACCAGTCCCTCTTCAGCATCTTTTCCGTCGTGGTGTATGCTCAGAAGCACCAGTGTTCGGGTAAAATACATTGCTTTATTTGAAATGTGCATAATCAGGTTTTTACAGCCAAGTCTCACAGAATCCCAGAATAACTAGCTTGGAAGACACCTCCAAGATCATTGAGTCCAAGCCATGCCCTAAAACGTCGACTAGACTGTGGCACTGAGTGCCATGTCCAGTCTTATTTTAAACACATCCAGGGATGGTGACTCTACCACCTCCCCAGGCAGACCGTTCCAGTATTTTATTATTCTTTTTGTGAAAAACTTTTTCCTGATATCCAACCTATACCTTCCTTGGCTCAACTTGAGACTGTGTCCTCTCGTTCTGTCATTTGCTGCCTGGTGAAAGACACCAACCTCCACCTGACCACAACCTCCTTTCAGGAAGTTGTAGAGTGATAAGGTCACCTCTGAATCTCCTTTTCTCCAGGCTAAACAACTTTAACTCTCTCAATCGTTCCTCATAGGGCTTGTGCTCCAAGCCCCCCACCTGCCTTGTTGCCCTCCTCTGGACGCGCTCAATCATCTCCACGTCCTTCCTAAACTGAGGGGCCCAGAACTGGACACA
>WEIV01016010.1:221-53978 GCA_013390005.1 Calyptomena viridis | reverse complement strand
CCGGGCGGGAGCCGGGACATGGCCGGAGCTCCCTCCCGCCATCGCGCGTCTGCCCGCGGCTGGTGCGGCTCAGGGGGCACCCCCAGAGCACGGCACAGCCGCTGCCACCGCACCGATGGACACCGCGACTTTGGACCCCACCCTTCTCTGTGCATCCCGCTGGTGACGCCCTCGGGCCATTGCCAGAGCACGGGGTGAATTTAAAAAGGCACATGCTGATTGTTTACTGTTTGCGTTTCTCAGCTGTGGCAGAGTGAGCCAGTTTCGCTTTCAGTTGTCGGCGCTTCAGCGCATACTTATTTACAGCGAAATCATGAGTTTGAATTGTACTTAGAGTCAGAAAGCGGTCTCGATACAGTGAATTAGGCTTCCTGTTAAAGGGGCTTTGCTGGTTGATTTCCGCGGGGAAAAAAAGTTGAGGTAGAGTCTGAACACGGTGTTACAATATGGTGAAAATGAAGTCTTTACATTTTACTCTAGTAGCAGCACACTTGCAGGATATTTCTGCAGTTTATATCCTTTAGTGATGTGAATTTGCATAGATTGTAGTTCTAGACTGGAGTCTAGACTACATTATACATGTCGTAGCTGTGCAAACTGTATGTCAGATTCGTGCCCGTCACAGTGATTTCAGTGCCACTCGGGTGAAACAGTCTGCAGGCAAAGGTTTTGTTTACTCCTATAGTTGAAGGTGAGAGAAAGCAGAAGGTGGTAATGACAGAACATAAATCTTGACTAAGTAGATTTTTAAAAACAACTTTCCTATTAATTAGCTCAACAAGAAATGGGGCTGATTCGGTTAACCAAAGAAGGCTTTAGTTAGTTTTGTTCACTGGATTTTCATACAAGTGTGGGTGTGCTTCCATAGGAGATATGTTAACTCCTGTGCATCTTGGCTTTAACATGCATTCCTCACTGAAATCTCTGTTTTGCTGACAGGTTTTTTTCCTTTCTACACCCTTTATGCCTCAAAAATATTTCAGGTAATTTTTCTGTTTTGGTTATATTTGGCACCAGAGCTGGATTCGAAGAGATAATTTCTTAGAAGTTTTGTGAAAATCAGTGGCTTTGAAAAGGAAAGGAACTTAAATTAGTGTCCTCAGTAAGGAATAGGCAATTATGTTCACCACTTTATCATCAAGAGACATCAGACAATCTATCGCTGAGAGCTGTTGGTGATTATGACAAGCAATATCATGTGCCAGCAGTGTTACACATCTTTAGGTTTGCTGTAGTTACCAAAAACGAGGCAGAGGTGCTCCTCCACTCTTCAGTCATAGTCCCCTGAAAGGGATACAGGAATGGTAAGCCAGGGACAGCATAATGTTCTGTGGATTGTAAACCATCACATATGTTACGATTACTGCTTCAAAACTCTGTCATTAGGTTGTCATTAGTATGTGCTGAAAAGTCCACAAGTCCCATCCGTGTTGATTTGAAATTAGTTTATAAAATTATTTGCTTGGATATTAATACATATTACATTTTTGGACTAGGAGACTGTGTTATTTGAAGTTTTTTGCCAAGGATCTGAATAAAGGCTTAGGAGCAAAGGCTTCTGAGTTGCCATCCAGTTATTGACCAGCTGGAGTAACCAGGTTAAAGCTTGGATGCAGACCATTGCATCCAGCATAAAACATAGCTTTATACTATGCAGGTGCACGGCCTGAAAACCAGCCAAAAAGAAACTGGTACCCTGTAGTGCCTTTCTTACACACAGGCTCTGTGTTCCTTGGCAAGTAGTACAAAATGTGGCATTACATCCCTAACATGCTCAGTTGTGATTTTCTCTAGTAGTGTATGGAGAGAAACTGGTACTGCTAGGCAGGAATTCCTCCTGCCTGTCTGAGACACCACACAGTGGCTGAGGTGGAATTAGAGACATGCTGTTTCTTTTCATACACAATGTGTAAAATTGTCAAAAGGTGTATTAAGATATTTCCTAATTTTTGATCCTGTATCAGTATTAATAAGGCTAATATGCTTAGAAGACTGAAAACAAAGGATCTTCACAACATCATGCATCTACAGGACTCTGCCTGGATGTCAGCTCAGAGTTCCAGCAACATTTTTAAAATCATAATGTGGCTTTGTGAAATAAAGCAAAATGGGGGAGAGATACAAGGTTGCTTCAAAAACAAAATAGTTGTGAAAATGTACTTAAAATACAGATTGCAGATGGCAAAAGTCACCAGCCATGAATACTGCTTTTGTCTTAGAGATGAAGAAAAAGAGAATGCAGGGACAAAACTCTCATTGCAGGGGAATTCTGTTTTATTGCAAATACATGGTTAATTTATATAGAATAGATCACATTTGTTTTAAACAGTAGTATAGGAAATATCAGCGGCAGTTACATTAAATGAGGAATAAGAAATTTTTTGCTATATTATCCAGGATAGAAGTTGTGGATACCCCATCCCTGGAAGGGTCCAAGGCCAGGCTGGATGGGGCTTTGAGCAGTCTGGATACTGAAAGGTGCCCCTGCCCAAAAGTCCCTTCCAACTGAAACTATTCTGTGATTTTTTTGTTTGTACAATGTCAGGACAAGAGATCAGATAGATAATCTGATGTAGCCACTACTTCTAGAGACTGATTCATGCTTAAGGCTACTGTACTAAAATACATTTGGTCTCACCTGACATGAACGTAATACTCTGAACTCTTTGTTTAAGGGTATACACATGGTTGTGCTCTCTAGCATAGGACCTTATGGAAAGTCAGGAAATTGGCTAGATGACTTGTGAGACAGTGACTGATAATTTGGCTAGAACAGATCCCCTCCTATCTTACTATAAAGCTTCTTTTTCTTTGGTAGCAAACTATTTTCTCCAAGCTGTGAGACTTTATCCTCTGCTTTTAGTAACTGTGTCTCCCATTAGGGCTGCCTGCAAGCTTGCTGTAAAGTACCTTTAGGTAGGATAAGGATGGCTTTGGGGAACATACCCAGTTATGTCCAGATACAGGCTGGCCCTTCCTGGTGAGAGAGCAAGGCAAGTGTTTGTGTATAGCTGACAAGGACTGTCTTGGAGTAGAGTGGAGTCTGCAATCAAGCAATCTCAGGAGGGTACAGAAATCAAATGGATTATGTTCTGTGCTTTCAGACCAAAGGCTAAGTCTTGAAAACATGATTCCTGCAACTGTTCACACTGTCCTGAGTGCTCTATATTTATGCTGCCACAGAAAGAACTGGTTACAGTCGGAGGAGAAACACAAGAAACACTAAGGACTGAAATGCGCTTGCAGCTAAAGTATCCTCATCATGAATAGGTACACAACCATCAGACAGCTTGGTGATGGCACCTACGGCTCTGTCCTGCTAGGGAGAAGCATTGAATCTGGAGAGCTAATAGCCATTAAAAAGTAAGTATTCTCATACGTTACTTAACTGTGTATAGTCCAAGTTTTACCTTTCTATGTCTGTATCAACTTGGTCACACACTTCATGTACCTCACATTCCATGCAACTTTTGTATATGAAGTTGTTTTGGGACAGCATGTAAAACTCAAGTTCCTTGTGTTCTCCAAAGGTCCAGCAGAAGATAAAGAGGGTGAGATACCTAGGTTTATCATAACAGTGCTCTCCTATTACGTGCATCCAAACATGTATTTTTTATATTATTTAGAGTATTCTGCACTGCTGCTTTGGAATCTGCTGCCTTTTCACTGCTGCTGCTTACATGGGACATACATTTTGTGGGTTTAATTTTCAATATAATGTTAATACTGTAGTGATGATCAATGGATCTCATTGTCCATTATCTGTATCATTATATGCTTTTCAGCATAAGATTTTCTTGAACTTCGTTGAGAAATGAAATTAACTTTCTCTGCTGCTTCACCAGTAACCTTAGTTTGTAAATGGCTTGTTTGTCCTAGCTGTGGTAAGAGACAGCTGTAAAGCATTGCAGGCACCTTCCTGAAATACAGACCATGATCCAGGGACATACTTCTTGGAAATTTTCAGTACAATGCTGGTTTATATGAAAAGTCAATAGCTGGCTTTATCAACTTTCTAAGTCCCCTGTGCTGAGAGTATTTTTACTATATCAAAACCTGCCAGAGGCACCTTTGATTTCCATTTTGCAATGTGGGAGAAACTCAGAAAATTCAGAACAGAGCAGAAAATTATGTTCTCTTAGTTTACATGTTAATGCCAGTTCATTATTAAGAACAGAAGTGGCCTGGTGGATGAACACACAAGATATTAACAGCAAAAACACTGCTTAACGAAAAAAAATGATCCAGATCCCTTTATGACATGAAGGCCTTGTAGTTCCTAAACTATTCTAATTGTAAGAGCTAATTTCAAACTGGAAACTTGCTATGATAGTAATACTGAATTATTATTAAAGTCTAGAAGAGACTCAGATCTTCAAAGGATGCCTAACTCCCTCTGAAATCCAGACTCTAAGCAGTTGAATATTTTTCTAAAATCTGTGGTCTTCTGTGTGTGTGTGTGAGCCTTCATCCTGTTGGTCCTAAAGCACAGAGTTTTGTCTAAAAGAACTGGATCGTAAGCAAAATGCATATGGACAGACAGGACTATATGTTACACCCAAATACTGTGTTCAGAGTCATATTTTGGCTTGGGAGAAAGTAGATCTACCATGGAGTTTGTTTCTGTTAGAGCAGAGTTGGTTATAAGTTTGAAAGGGAAGGCAGAATCTAAAAAGCAATTGGCGTGATAGATGCACCTTGCAAGAGAGAGAGAAACAGGGGGAGCAGTGGACACAGAAAAATGAGGAAATACAGCTTGGAGGGGAAAGGTATTGAAATTACAGAGAAATCAACATACAGAGAAGAGGTGCAAGGAGAATATGATAAAATCGGAGACCCAGTGAAGAAATTGGATCTTCATTTCATTTGTTTCAAAACTTTGCTTTTAAGTTGTTCATAACTGTTGTAACTACTGTTATTCTTTTTACAATTAGACTCTACTGCACTACTGCACCACATTGTCTACTGGAAAGAAAAATAGCATGCCCTGACTTGTTGAAAGCTCTGAATTGTTTTCAGCAAGATACGTACATATATATATATATACACACACACACACATATATATATACACTTAGAGAAAAGCAATTCTCTGTAATAGTAATTACTATTCAAGAGTAATTCTATTTAACTGTGTATTCTAGTAATTCTATTCAAATGTACCTTGTCTGGAGAAGTGAAGTTTTTTGACAAAGGAGCTTAACACCATATATTTTGATTGAAGAACTGAGTTGTTAAGATGTAATGAGTGTTACAGGTCTAAGACCAGCTGATGTTGACTATGCATTAATTATTATTTTCCCCTCTATTATTGTAGAATGAAGAGAAAGTTTTATTCTTGGGAGGAATGCATGAATCTTCGAGAGGTTAAGGTACTTATTTGATTCAACGGTTAACTTCAAATTAGATGATCCCTGTCACATTTTGGGGTGACATCAAATTCTTCCCATTTATCAGAAACTTCCCCCAGCATGAGCTGTGGCATTTGACATTACAGTTCTGATTCCTGCATCTGCACTTGAGCAGAATGTCTGTAAGTCTTATAAAAATGCTGATTAAATTAAATCATTTGGTTGTAGAGAGGTGGCTCATCCTTGCAGTGAGCAGTGTGTGAATGAGAGCTTTCCTAGCACAACACCTCAAGTTGATTGGTGTTTGTTTTTTGGAGCTTGAGAACATGTGCTCTTTGCACAGCATTAACTTTTGTACATGCAATTGTTTCTCTATAGTTGGCTCGGGGACAGGCATTTAGCATAAAATTATGATGCCAGCAAAACTTCAGGGTTATATTCTAAGGTCCTCCTTAATTTCTAGTCCACTGTTAAAAACATGCAGAAAACCTGGGTCACTTTTCCTACAGTACCACGTGTTGAAACCTCAGGCCTTCTGTGTTTTTCGTGCTTCCCTGACAGCAAGTGGGCTGGAGGTGGGCAAAAGGCTGGGAGGAGACAAAGCCAGGACAGCTGACTCCAACTGACCAGAGGGACATCCCATGTGACATTGTGCTCTGCAACAAAAGCTGGGGGAGGAGGAGGAAGGGAGAGACGTTAAGAGTGATGACGTTGTATTTTCCAAGTAACCATCACACGTGATGGGGCCACACTGTCCTGGAGATGGCTGAGCACCTGTCTGCCCATGGGAAGCAGTGAATTAATTCCTTATTTTGCTTTGTTTGCATGCTCAGCTTTTGCTTTCCCTATTAAACTGTGTCCCAACCCATGAGTTGTCTCATGGGTTTCTGCCCTTCCAGTTATCTTCCCCATCCTGCTTGAGGGGATGAACAAGCTCAGCTGCCCACCAGGGTTAATCCCCAATACCAAGAAAGACTTTCCAAGGTTGTATTTAGTCTTGACTCTTAGCTCACTGTTGCTAGTGCCGGTGCAAGAGGAGTGTGAATTCTTATAATAATAAATATATTATTTATAGAGAAAATGCAATTGTTTTGGTGCCTACAGTGACACCAGATAGCTGGCGTTTGAATGACCAGAGCATGAACTATGTGTGTATCTGGTAATACTTGGAGAGCTGGCCTTTGTTCTCAGAGCTGTCTGATTATTTAAAATATTGAAGAGTTTTTGAAGTCGATTCTTCTGCATCAGTGAAATAAGGTGGAGTTTTTTCCTTTGTCATTAGTGTAAGACCCTTGTAAAATCCTGTCTGTATTTTCTGTTTCTAGTCTTTGAAGAAATTAAACCACGCCAATGTAGTAAAGCTGAAAGAAGTTATCAGGGAAAACGATCATCTGTATTTTGTGTTTGAATACATGAAGGAAAATCTTTATCAGTTAATGAAAGAAAGGTATGTAATAGCATCAGCCAATCCTGATATAAATTAATTACTTGTGTAATGTACTTTTAACACCCTTTTTACTGTTCAAAGGACTTTGAGTCATCTGTTTGGGCTTAGATCAATATGGCTTAAAGCTGCATGCTGCAGTAGGAGCTGTGGCTGTAACCTTTGAGAATATCCTGGCCAGTTTAGTGAGAGTTTCCAGTGTGTCTTCCCAGATTAGCCTGGCACTTAGGAACTGTGGACTTTTAACAGCCCTCACACTGAGGAGATACCGAACCTAAAACTTATAACTTTTATATAGGTACTCCAACAACGCTTTTTTTATTAGGGAGTGCTATCACCACCTCTTCTTTTATGGCTTCCTCGAGTAAATTAATAAGTAAAAAGTGGTTGAAACAGTAAATCGAGAGGAGAGGGATCAAATTTTGGATAATTCCAGGAATTATTTTTCCTTGCAATTTGAGCTGACATCTCCAAAGACTGCCCATTTTTTTTTGTTAGCAAATTCTGAATAAAATCTAGCTTTTTGATGTTTGCTTGAACATTAGTAGAATCTTAATTCTAGACTTTGGGCCATGATAACATCATCCAGAGGATAACTGGGGACAAAATAGCTCCCTACTGTGAATTATTCTCTGAGGAGGTAATTTTCTCTCTATGGACCATAGTTATCAGCCTGAGAGATGACAGTAATCTTCCTTGATTTAACAAAGGAAGGTTATTGTTGTAGCATATCTCTGTGAATACTACATAAAGTACCTTTTTAAGCATAAAAATACTTGCTATGCATGCACAGGTATAGAACAATTTTAACTAAATTGAGCACATATATACGGATGCTGATTTTTAGTTATATGAAATAATGAATTTCGAGGAATTGGTTCAAGTATATAACATAGAAATCAATTATCTTTGAGGAATTTCTTAGAAATACTTGTTATCCTACCTCCTTCTGAAAACAAAAAGGGCAAATGTTTTGAAAATGTGCTGTGGATCATATTCTCTACAGTTTAGTTAGGCCTTGGACTTGTTAAGACATTGTATAAATCAAACCTTTAAGAATGTGATTTATTTGGTTAATTCTTAGTTGAATTGCCAGTCTTGCTTGAAGGGTCTGTAGAGGAAATAAGGCTTTTTGCTGTAATTAAAAAATAAAGTAGACAAATATGAAAATCTGACTCTAGTAGCCAATCTCACTTCTGAAATATGTGATGGTAAGGTTTTATTTGAGAGGAATCGAGCTCAGGAATTTGAGTGAGAGTTAGGCCATCTTCTTTATTTACTGTTAGACTTTGTGAATGAAATTGTCACTGATTTCCACCCCAAGCCATCTCCATGTGCAGGGTCAGCTGGTACAGAGCTGTTTGATCAGAACTCTGTCTTGGTAAGGGGGGCTCGCATTAAACTGCCTGTCATGGCTTTTCTTCCCACCTGAATGTAAGAGGAGAAGAGCCTCTGGTTTTCAGTGATAACAGATGGACTGTTTATTTCAGGTAACAGAAGAGAAAGAAGTAGCATATCAGCTATTAGATAACAAGGGAAAGTCAAAAGCATGTGTTTATGTGCTCTAGATGAGAGGCCAGAAGAAACTACATGAAAAGCACTAAATTAACATGAACCTTTGCTGTCTTGAGCAATGTGCCTCATGACCTGTACGTGTGAGGAAGTAAAAGACAAGCACAAAGCTGGGCTGAGGATGGATTGAGAAGGAGAAGCATCCCAGAGGAGAAGGACTTGTGGGTGTTGGTAGATGAGACATGACCCTGCAATGTGTACTAGCATCCCAGAAAGCCAACTGCATCCCAGTATTTGCTGTCCCACATAGTGCCAGCATGACACATAGTCTTACTATAATGTCATTTGGCAATTCTGCAAATACTGTGTAAATTTTATTGGAGAAAAATGAGAGTACTTAAAGGATATCAGTTTTATTGTCATTGTTACCTTTTATCTTTGGTTCATTAGATTGCACGAGCTAATGTGTGAATTTAATCATTAAAATTTATTTCTTCCCTTTTATTCCACAGAAATAAACTGTTCCCTGAATCTACAGTGAGGAATATTATGTATCAGATCTTGCAAGGGCTTGCATTTATCCATAAGCATGGTGGGTTATGTTTTAGCTGTAAACATTTTGAATTAGAGCCATATAGTGTTTGTGTAAGTTTTTTAATGACTCTACTAAAGATTACATTACTAATTTTAGTAACAGGAATGATGAAAAGAGTGGCACTACATGAGAGATTCAAATTAATCTGATAATAATAATATCTGTATTTTACATTTGCCTGATACTTTAGTCTGGAGGTTTGCTCAGTTCCTTTTCTGTAGATTTCTGCTTTCTCGGACTGGCAGCTGATCACTCTCAAACTCACCTGACGTTAATGGACACATTTCTTGATAGATTAGAGGTCCACTGAGATTAAGAATAAAGGAGAAACTATTCTTTTTTCAAGGTATAGACAAATAGCCTGAATAAAACACACATTCTCCATAAGATGGACCTAAAGTAATAAAGGTTGTGTGACGGACAGCTTTCGTTGCATGGCCTTTCAACTAAGTTTTACGATAATGATGAAAGCTAAAGCTGGTGTACCAGGTAATAGTAACAAGACCCACTTAACTAATTAAAAAAACCCCTGAAATGTACACCTTACTTTAACAATACCTTCCTCACCATGTTTTGCTGACCTCTGCAATTCTGCCTGCTAAATACCCTGTAGTGTCTTTTGCTGAGCAGCTCTCTGGGTTGTCAGAAGAGAACTAACATCAGTGGCCAAAGTCCTGGAAGCAAAAGGCTTGTAGGACCAGTGTTTCAGTTCTCTTGAAGAACACTTTTAACTGTGTTTTGCAGAACATTTTCGAGCTGATGGCTTTAGTCACTCTTTTAGTGGTACTTGAATTCTCTTCTGAAACCAAACTATAAATTCCAGTCTGTTCCAGTGAGATGCATTATATGTAAAAATAGAAAAATACTATGATTGATTTGCAAAAGTCTAAAGCATGTGTTTTTAATAAATTGTCAAATGGATCACAGCCTTTCAGAATACCTTTTATTGCTGTTCCACTTTCTATAGCTATGAAGACTGAACAGTTTAGTGTCAGAGCTAATTGTCTTGTTCACAGACCTGCTACACACCACACTGAAATTTCTGCCAAGATGTGGCAGATTAAAAAGATCTGTAAATGCGTGGCAAACCTGACAGGATGGGCTTGATGGTCTCATGGCTCATAATATAAGAATAGGTGTCCCAAGATTCTCTCTGCAACAGTTTGGGAAAAAATCACATGTACTTTTTTCCATCTCTATATGTCTCTCTTCTGTTGCTGTGTGGCATAAGAAATGGTTGTCAACTAAACTTGCTATGTTTTTTATCTATCCAAACTCTTAAATCTTTCCATACTTGAATACACAATCGATTGCTCTTTTTACAAGTTTGCAATGAAATAAATTGCCACAAGCATTCTGTCAGTGCCTTGCATGTTTGTGCAACAAAACACAGAAGCAATAGTAGTAAATGCTAAGAACAGCCTTGATTGCTCTGTATGGTACCTTCCATAAAGAGGCAGTAGTTCAAGTTGGCACCAGAACATCTACTTAATATCAGTAGGAAGGACACAGTCTGCTGGTTAGTACATATCTGCAGCAGTATGTCTTCAATGCTGTCATACATTAGTCTAGCAAACAAAACTTAATGTAGTTATACTGGACAATGTAGGCACATCCTATGTGAATTCTCTGTGGGAGCATACTGAAAGGCATGGAAAAAAATAAGCATGTTGGAGGGTCTCTGAAAAGGAGGTCATAGAATTCTATTAAGGTACTTCAGAGAGAGCTCTTAGTAGAAAATGGTGGTCTCAGATGCCGGCAAAAAAGAAGCATAAGGACAAGTTCTCCAAGCTAAGGTGGAAGCAAATTTCAGAGACAGAAGTCAATGATATTCTAGCACTGTTTCATTTGTATTTAAAGAGCTCTTGCCAAATGGTCGGTTTTGATTGGGTTTTGCTGAATGCAGAGTACTAAAAAAACCACTGAGATCTCTGATAGAACCAGGAGTAGCTGAGTTCTTGCAGGTTATGTTCTCAGATTTAAAAAGAAGTTCAAAGTGAAAAAAACACCACTTTAACATTAGCTGGTGTAAATTCTTTTATGTTCAGAAGTGTCACTTGAAAGGGAGCTGTCTGATGGAATGCTCTGAATTGTTTTGAGATAGTCAAGTTGTGTATACCGTCTTCACAGTCTGACTGCACAACCATTGTACTGGCCAGCTCTGTTGATCACATAAGACTTTGATCTCTGTGTGGTGATTTCCAGCTTCGACGCTGGAATAATAATAAAAGTGAAACAATCCAGGTGGAAAATAAAGGGTACAGCTGTGGATTACATTGCAATCCACAATAATATTTCATTTGAATTTTAGGGTTCTTTCATAGAGACTTGAAACCTGAAAACCTGCTTTGCATGGGACCAGAACTTGTGAAAATAGCAGACTTTGGCTTAGCCCGAGAAATCCGATCTCGACCTCCTTACACCGATTATGTATCCACGAGATGGTAAGTTCTAGTACTCGCCTACATTGTGGGAACTTATGCTTAACCCTCTATACGAGTACAGTATGGAATTTGTGCTGAGTGAAATACCACTTCTATGCTTCCTCTTTAAGTTTGAAAAGTTCAGAAAGCTTCAGTTCGTGCAAAGCAGTTTACAGAGGGCAGCAGCACAGGAACAGGGAGGGAGTGTGGTAAGGCAGGTGGGACATGCTGGGATTGCTGCATGTCAAGCAGAAGAGAGCTTACAGGAGCTTATGTAAGTTTAAATTCTAGGAAAAAATGAGGTCTTATGTATAGGCTAGGAGAGGAGCTTCTTAAGGGATATTTACTCTTAATGTCAAAGAATGAAGAGGTGAATGGCTTCATGTGTGTCTGTTTGAATTGTGTTGATGGGATTGGTTTTTTTTTTTCTTTTTTTCTCCTCTCTTACAGGTACAGGGCTCCCGAAGTCCTTCTGAGATCCACCAGCTATAGTTCTCCAATAGATATTTGGGCTGTTGGTTGCATAATGGCAGAAGTTTACACTCTGAGGCCTCTCTTTCCGGGTGCCAGTGAAATTGATACTATATTCAAAATTTGCCAAGTCTTGGGGACACCAAAGAAGGTACCTAAAGTGACATTCTACACTGCAATAATATTTGAGCTGTTCTACAATATGAATGGCACAGTAGCAGTAAGCATAAATGTAATAAATTTTCCTGCTTACTGCAAATGTATGATGTTGATCTCAGATACAGTAAACTAAATTAAAACTTATTTTCTGTGTAATAAACATTATTTAATTAGGCTATAAAACCTGACGTTTAGAGGAGGAGAAATAGAGCCCTGAACAGGAAACACTTTAGACTGTGATTTCATTAGGTTGAAATTTCATTTTCTCTTGCACATTGTATATGTCTACATATACAATGAATGAATATGTCTCCTGAAAGGGGGTTGTAGATAGATGGGAGTCGGTCTCTTTCACCAGGTGGCAGCAGACAGAACTAGAGGACATTGTCTCAAGCTGTGCCAGAGTAGGTTCAGGTTAGAGATTAGAAAAAAGTTTTTTACAGAAAGAATAATAAAGTATTTGAACAACCTGCCCGCAGAGGTGGTGGAGTCCCCAACACTGGATGTGTTCAGGAAAAGATTGGACATAGTACTTGGTGCCCTCATCTAGTTATGGATGTTAGGGTATGGGTTACGTTGTTAGGGTATGGGTTGGACACGATGATCTCGGAACTCCCTTCCAACCCAGTTATTCTGTGAATCTGTGAATATAAACCTGTGGCTTAAGAGGCTAAAAATTGGAATCATGACAAGACTTTCATCTCCTGATTCCATTTGTGTCCTTGACTTTGTTAGATGTAAAGCAAGACTTGCCTCTCACCAGAGGTTTATGGTGAGGATTTCCAGTGAAAATTTTAATACAGCCTAGAGTAAGCTGCACACCGTCTATTACTGATAGGAAAATATATGCTAGTGTGCTTAGGCACTGATATTTTACAGCTGAACTTTTTTTATGATTGGAAATCTCATTCTTCCAGAACGACTGGCCTGAAGGCTACCAACTTTCAGCCTCCATGAATTTTCGCTGGCCTCAGTGTGTACCTAACAACCTAAAAACTCTCATACCTAATGCAAGCAGTGAAGCGGTGCAGCTCATGAGAGACATGCTGCAGTGGGACCCCAAAAAGCGGCCAACAGCTAGTCAGGTTTGATTTTGTTTTTTTTTTTTCTCCCATCTGTATGTGATGCTTCCTTTTGCTGCAAGACACCTTTTCCGAACAGTCATTAGCAGTTGCTCAGGGCTGCAGTTCTTAGGAGAAGAGCAGAAGCCAAGAACAATTTGTAAAGCAAAGGATGGTAATTAAAAGAGTAATCAATCATTAGCATGCAACATCAAGTGTTTGGGGTGTGTGTTAAATGATCAAAGGTGTGACTGCAGCATGTGTAAATACACCTGAATTAAATATAATCCAGTCACTGTGAATAGCAGCAGAGTGAGAGGAGGATACATTGCTGAAGGTTGTGATGCTGTTCTTTCATTGCTATTGTTACCTGCCACAGAGTCACAGGAATCTGGTCCAACCTGCTTGCCCTAGGCAGCTTGTGCCAGTGCTCAGTCACCCTCGCAGTAAAAAAGTGTTTCTTGATGTTCAGAGAGAGTATCCTGTATTTCAGTTTGTGCCTGTTGTCACTGGGCACCTCTGAAAAGAGACACATTTCATCTTCTTGCACCTTGCCTTCAGGTTTTTGCATACTTTGGTCAGATCTCCACGAGCCTTCTCTTCTCCAGGCTGAACAGTCCCAACTCTTTCAGTCTTTCCTCATATGTGAAATGCTCTAGTCCCTTAATTACCTTTGTGGCCCTTCACTGGACTGTCTGCATTATGTCCATCTCTCTCTTCTGCTGAGGAGCCTAAAACTGGACACAGCACTTCTAGGCATGGCTCTACCCTCTACCCCTCTACCTCATCACTCTCTGCCTGCTGGCAACAGTCCTGCTTGTGCAGCTGGGGTTACCATTAGTCTTATTTACTGCAAGGAAACACTGATAGCCCATGTTCAACTTGGTGTCTACCGGGTATTTTTCTGCAAAGATGCTTTCCAGGTGGTCAGCCCCAGCATGTACTGGTGTGTGGGGTTGTTCATTCCCAGGTGTAGGACTTGGCATTTAGCCTTGTTGACTTGATGAAGTTCCTGTCAGCCCATGTCTCCAGCCCATCAAAGTCCTGCCAGGTGACAGCATGACCATCTTGTGTATCAGCCCCTCCTCCCAGTTCTGTGTCATCAGTGGGCTCGCTGAGGGTGCACTCTGCACCACCATCAACCTCATTAGTGGAGGTATTGGTCAGTATTTGCCCCAATGTTGACAGCTAGGATACACTTGGTCTCCAATCAGACTTTGTCCCACTGATCACCACCCTCTGGGCCTGACCATTCAGCCAGCTTTCAGTCCACCTCACTCTCTTTGTCCAGCCCAGTGCTGGCTGGATAAGGCTGGCTTTTGCAGGACACTTTTTGCTCAAGTGCACTGCACATATGTCCCAACGTCCTGTACATAAGCGTTGCCCAAGTCATCAGTGTTGCACACGTTGCATCACTGTTGTGCCAGTTGCTGTGGTTGGTGATAGTCACTGCTTTCAGATGCCAGTACTGTAGTGGTGGTACCCAACTAACTGAATGAGCAAGGTACCTTTTGAAAAACAGACATGATTCCGGGTCTAAATGTGACTTGACTTCAGTAGGGCTGTAGCTGAACCTTTGTGATTCAATTAGACCTTCAGCACAACTTGTAATAAAAAGCTTTAAAGCTGATTAAAGAAGATAAAAAGTGAAATAGATTAAGAACTCTCAAAAGTAATGAAAAATATGGACTATATTAAGAGCAGTAACAAATATTTTACAGTAACATACAAATATGGTAAGGAATCTGAAGCTAATTTTAGCAGCTTTTTGCAGTGAGAGGTCTTTGGGAAGGGAAGACATTTATACCTGAAACAGCAAGATGAGCAGAGATCAGTTGCCTTTACCAACAATTCCTTAATTACTTGTAAGGCAGGATGAAAATACTTTTACCAACATGTCTTCCAGAAAAGAGAGGCTAATTTTCGTAAGCGTATTTCTTTTACACAATTCAGTCTTGGAACTGGAGAATGGAAGAGATGGGATGTCTCTGGGGCCATTCGAGTTTTGCTGGCTATATCTGTGATGACAGTGATGTGTGTGTTTGCACACAGAGCTTGCACAGAGAGACAGCACTTAATGAAACATGCCTTTAGATATCATACACCTCGTTAAGTATCTTACTTCTGAAGAACCTTTTCCTTTTGTACAAGTCCACAGAGGATTTGGTAACTTGGTGTCTGTTGAAACTTTTCTGCTGTTGCAGTGTTTTTCTGAAGTGGATTGTGCTCACTAGAATCTAGTGTTGAGAGATGGGTCTTCTGTTGTTTTCCACACTAGGAAAAAAGAAGTTAAATTTCAGTGGAAACATATGACCAGGGTAAATTAAAACCTTTGGTTTTCTACTCCTAACTAATTTTTATTACTTTTTAGGCACTTCGATACCCATACTTCCAGGTTGGGCATGCCCTGGGTGTTCAGGAACTAGGAAAACAAAAGGCACTGCATAATAAATCATCTCTGCATATTAAGCCTGTCCCTCCAGTACAGCCTAAACCTCATGCCCGAATTTCATCAAGGCCTTTTCAACAAAGCCAGTCTTCCCAGCACTTGGTGTACCCATATAAGACAGACAACTCTGGGACTGAGCACAATAACTACTTACAGGATGACAAGTCTAACCAGGTTCTTCTGCCTGCAATTCATAATAACGTTCCTCAACAGGTAAAGGTCCATCTAGCATAAGATAAGTTTCTTGATATATTGCCTGATTTTTCCTTAATCATGTTTCTTTTTCTTGTTCTCTTTCAAGGTTCTTGTACTTTACTAAAAGGACAGTGAGTGGGAATAAAAACTAGTTGCAACTTTCTGCTAGAGACTGGAAGTCTGTTGAAATCTAAATCCAGCTGCTATAAAACAAAGTTGATTTCTAATTTCAGAGCAATTTTATGCTTCCCTTTATTGTAAAGCACCACTTAAAAGATGACACTGTGATTTCATATGAGTGAAAAAGATGTACAGTGTTCAAAATGTTAATGGGATTGATGGCAGAGAGAAAAGTATTAAAGTAAATAGTATTGACATGAGAGGGAGGCAGCTATTGCCTTCATCCGTTTAAGGCATCCGGTTTATTAATAGTCCTTTTGGACTGTGTTGGATGTGGAAAACAACAGATGCTTTTTTCAGCATAAGAACCTACTCTTTCTGTTGACTGCATGAGGAGACTGGATGTGTAAGAGATGACAAGAGCAGACAGTGCAAATGCTGCTGACAGATCAGTCATAAGTAGGAGCTGTACTGGCCACAGAGCTGAAATGTGCTGGTGAGCCTACATGACTGAAGATACACAAATTTGTACCCATCCTGTCCTGCAAGAGAAACACGTTTTATAAATATCTAGACACAGGCTTGCAGAAACATAAACATGCAGTTTTGTACTCCCACCATGGGTCTAGAAGTAAAAATTGAGTGTAAGTGAATTGTTTGTGAGGTACATACTGAAATATAAATAGAATCAGGATCGAGACCTAAGAAATTTCTTCTTCTGTGAGTTCAAGATACTTTATTACAGGATTAAATGCAGAAGATATGTAGTAATATCTGTGGTTACAGATTGTGTTCTTAGCATGTTTAATGAAATACGAGGATGGTGGTGTTACAGCTTTACTACTACTATTACTCTTTGAGACTGAGAAAAAAAAGTCCTCTTTGTTCCTGTCACCTGGTTTTTGGTCTAAGTGGGTTTGTTCTTTTCAATCTTCGTAACAGAAAACATCTGCTGGGTCTGAGATTATAAATGGTGAACTTAAACCAAAACCTAGGCGAAGATGGGGACATCTTGCTAGGACAGTGAAGACTTCTGAAGACTGGGATGACTTGGAAGACCTTGATTTCAGCTCTTCCATCGTAAGAATGGACTTGAAAAACAAGAAGAGGCAGAATGATGAAACTCTTTGTAGGTAAGAAGTTTCTTTATGTCCATGTGCTATTTGGTCCATTTCTTCAGCCTTTTCTCCTTCTCAGCAATGTTTGACATGCTGCACACATATAAACTGTTTTGGATGACTCTGAGCTGCAGTTTCCATGGATTGTATGCAGTAGAGAAAAACCTACTGAGTGATTTATAAAAACTTTGAAAGCAGTATATAAGGGAATTGGAAGTGCAAATCTGATTTTCAGAGGCACTTGTATGGCTTTGGGCTGAAAATATTCCCTGTTGTCTGTGTTTATGGTGTACCAAACACAATATAAGGACATGATTCGTGGAGATGAGATGGAGTTGAGAAGGCCAACTGTGGATAAATAATGCTATGAAAATCGGACTAAGTGTAGCAATTTTTGAATTACAGATTTGAAAGCATTTTGGACCTGAAGCCTGTGGATGCTGTAGGCTCTGGCACCAGTGCACGAATGTCCCATGCGACCTTTGCGCGGCAGGACACTCCCACACTGCGGGTTTCTGCAGCAAAGCAGCACTACTTGAGACATTCTAGGTACCTACCTGGTTAGTAAAAAATACTTCTTTCTTTTTCTTCCTGCAATTCCAACAGCAGTATGAAATAGTCATTGGTACGTTAGCCCTTATCCTTTGAGCTCGTGGAGGAGGGGCTGCTGCTTAAAGAAATGAGGAGAGCAAGCGCTTTGCTAATGTAGGTGGCCATGATACAAACTACATTGTGGCAGTCTAGCAACTGAGAAATGCTGCCTACAAACAAGGGGACAGGATTGTTGGTACTTCTTCCTCTTGATGGATACTCTTATACTTGGAAGTGTGTTAGAAAACGTTGTAAATGTGCGAAACTATTCCTTGTTTCCCTAAAAAGTATAAGACCGGTCTTATAGACTGGAAGAGAAAGTGCTGTTTACCTCATGAGTGTATAATACCATGAACAGCAGGCAAACAATGGGAATATGCTTTGCTGTAGCTCGGAGTTAAATAGAATGTAGATCCATGCTTTAGAGAGAATTACGTGCCTATCTTCATTATAACCTCTGCTATACTGAGACCAGTGCTGGGGCAGATTGAGGCAGACATGTCTGCCTTTATTTAAAATAAGGTGAATGTAAGTGTAGTCTTTTTCATAATTTCTGTTTATAAAGGCAGTATTAGCTATTCATTCACTTGTAGTACTAATACTTCAAAATTAATTCAGTAAACTAGAAGCTAATGTGACAGCAAACTCCTGAAACAATTAATTGACTTTCAAATTGGCTCTTTTAAGTAGAATTTTGGTAGCTAAAATTTGTTTTACTAGAGGAGGTTGTAAAACATGTTGATCCCAAGCCTGCTCGTGCCTTACCATAAATTGTGAGTGCATCCTTGCATGTGTATGTACCCTGCTTAAATATGGGATGTATATTAAATGCAATTAGTAGGTGACATATGAACCCTACTGCAAACTGTTTGCACAATCAATGGTTTCAGTACAGACACCAAAGAAAAGTATAGTACTATGAGAAATGGAATTGCCATTATTTAGTCTCCAGTTATCTTGTCACTATTTGGCTTTTTTAGGAAGCATAGATTTCATTTACTTAACAAGCTTCACCTTCTGTGACTTCAGAATATTTGTGACCTTGAAGTAAGGACCCTGTCCTGTGATATAAGCACCCATTGATGCTAGTGGAACTGTTTGCACTGTGATGTTTGCAGAGTTAGGGCCTGTAGCTAGTCCAGCTTTTCTGTATTATGAGAGGATGGGAAGTGACCCAGAGAGTTACTGAGAGGGACAGGGTTTTGGTTAAGCTGAACAGGACATGTGCTCCAAGATTGCTGGGATGAATGCAAGCCTGTGTGGTGACAGAGGTTTCAATGTAGTAATCTTTGCATTTTTGTAATAGGAATAAGCACAAGGAATAGCATAGTCTCCGCTTCAGACAAGGAATCTGTTCCATCTAATTCCTGGCCCAGTTCTGGTTTGTCTGGAAAAGCTTCTGGTTTGGGAGGAAGTATTAACAGGATGAATTCAGGTAAGAAGCTGTGCTTAACACTCTGAGAAAAGATAGTGAGTGATGTCTCTGCAATTCCTTGGGGCTGTTTTTTGGGGTCACCCATTTCTAAAACATTGTCAGCTCTAAAGGTACTAGCTGCCCTGTCTTCTATTTCTGTTAAAATTGGTTATGAGCATTGTTCTTGCATTTGGAGACTACCTTAAACTGAAATAAAGTAATTTCTTCTAATGAATCCCCAGAAGTCTGTTGTGAAGTACCCTGTGCATAGAAAGTTGGACAGCTTAGGTCTGTTCAACCTGAAATACCTCATCTTTCTTCCAGTTTCCCTCTTCAGTTTTTTTAAGTCATATTTTTTGGTTTCTAAATTACTTTAGCTCAGCTGGTGCATAAATGAGTGTCATTAGAGGAGGAAGCTGGTCTAAATCAGACTAACCATACACACCACTCGTTACACAAAAAAGGCAAAGAAAATCTATCATCATGTCTTTTAATTGATGTTTAAAATAATGAAATAATTGTAGCTTAATTCAGAAGAAAAAAGCAAAACTCTTCAATTTTTCTTCTTCAGGTTTTTTGGGCATTTGATATTTCAGGTATTTAATCAGTGTTGTTTGATTTGAAGTAATTGATTTGTAGATTTTACATTAGATTTTACCAGATATACTTAAACATGTCAATGTTTCTAGATTGTATCTATGCATTTCCTTTCTAAACCTTGGCTTCAGGTTTTCATGTGATGTTACAGTTCTACAGTGCCGTACTTCTTTCGCATATGTTGTTTTGAAAATGTTTAATTGAGAAAATTTGTACTGAGTGTTGACCCAAAGAAACATTTTTGGGCTTGAGAAACTGGTTTAAAACAATAAAAACTTAAAATTTTGGCTGTAATTAAATCGGAAAATTATTCTTTAAAGATTCAAGATGGGAGGATGTTGTAAATAGCTAAACTACATGAGAACCTTTGTATACATAATACATGTCTCCTTCCTGGCTCTTCTACAGTTTTTTTCTTACTTTGTAGCTGCCTAGGATATGATTAGATTTTCCCCTTTTTCATTTGGCACAGTGTGCTTTGCCACTGCTCTAGTACATCGTAGGCACATGTGCAAGTGGCTCTGGTCTGTGCATGCTGACTTGTTCAGTGTCTATCTGTGCTGCCACTGTAGGCTGTTTTCTTCCATTTCTATGCCTTATCCTCGCGGGTCAGTCAGATCTACTCCTGCTCGTCTCAGGGACAAGTTTTGTAGCTGGCTTTACAAATCTGGAATGTGAATGTGTACCAAATTTTTAAGTTGTGCTCTCACTGGGCTTCAGTAAGAGCTTTGTGTAGCACCAGAGCCCCAGACTTCACTCCATAGAAATCAAGAGTGAATATATTAATAGGACACATAGAACAATAGTTGCTGAAAGTGAAACAAAATAATTCCAAGTGAAATATTGGGTTTTGAGAGCTTTGAGAAACCTTGAAAAAGCTGAATTGCAGTTCTCCCTGACATGTACGATTTGTACCTGATTTCCATCTATCTGTAATGCAGTCTGAATCTGACAGTCTCCTGAATGCAGGTACATACAGGAGCTGTGGATTTCTAGTGTCTTCAGTTAAGTTCTTGTTTTTGTCAGTCCATGATCAGGCTTGGCCTTGAACATGACCCATCGGTGCACACCTTTGTCATCTGTTGACAGTGTGGGGGATCTGTTGTGTTGAGCTCAGGTGTTCTTTGTCATTTCTTTCAGGGCCCATAGGATCAAGTGGTCTAACTGGTGGTTATATCCCTTCATTTCTGAAGGAGGAAGTAGGTTCTGCTGGGCAGAGGGTTCAGATGGCACCAGTTGTGGATCCATCTTCTGGTAAGTGTAGTACCAAAGTTCTCTGAGTCCCTTGCTCAGTATTCCAGTAATGCTGTATATATGCAGCACTGAGCTACTTACCTTTAGTTTACTTTGTTTGTTGACATTTGACTGACTGGAACTGTTGTTTGTAACCTTGCAGAACTTCATATGGAGAAGGATTTGGTTTGTTTTTACTTCGTTTATTAAATATGTGGGTTTATCTACAGCATATTGCAGTGGGACCTAAAGGCTGGTGTGAGAACTGGCACAGAACGCACACTTGTCAAATCAGTGATATAGATACTAAGGTTTGTTTGCTAAGCTTTTAGGGATTAGACCCACTACTGTTTCACATCAGCAAATTCTATTAAAGAAGGAGGCTTATTTCCTAAAGATATAAGGATCCAGACCTGCATCCAGTTGCCGTTTGGTGTGACAGGTCTCACTAAACCTTTGTCTCACAGCATTTTCTTTTGTCCATCAGATTTTGCTTCTCTGGCATCAGTCAGACCCCATCTTGGATGGCCATCATTCAGTTCACCTACAAAAAGCTCACCAAGGTTGATGCCTCTCCCCCCCCCAGCTCAGCCGATCCACGGGCGCGTTGACTGGTCAGCGAAGTACGGCGCTCACCGGTGACCGGTGGGAAAGCTCTCGGACCACTGCGGGCTTCCCATTAAATGGTGGCCAACATCAGATAGTTTGGTTATGTCTTGTATACCTGTAAGTTTAAAAGAAGCAGATCTTCTATGAATGAGACATTTTGAAGTGGTTTTTTTTTTACTTTTTTTGCATTGATTTGAATGCAATCTTGTACCTTTTTGTATAAAAATGTTTTGTTATATAATTGGGTCCAGTTATTTTCATAAAACTGATGCATTTTGTATATATGGCTTAGGGGATTTGGCATTTTTATACAATAAATTTTTATAATGAACTTTAAAAAAATTTAACTTTTTTATTAGATTGAACTTTTTTATAGAAGCAGATAGAGCAAAGTGGTGCAATATTGCAGTGGAAGAGAAGTACTGAGAAAGGGGCATTCATTAGACATTTTCTGAAGTTTATGTGCTAAATGAGGCTGTATAATTTCAGTGATGCCATGTCTCAATGCCACGCTTCTATTGTCCTATGCTCATTTCCTTTGTACTGACAGCAGAGGAGTGACTAACAGTCTAAACTCTCCTTTGCAGTCATCAGGACTGCTGAAAGTCAGTGAGAGGCACTTTTTTTTTTAATTTATTTTTGCCTTTGAAAGGTTTTTGTTGGACTGCTAAACAAATTTACCAGATCTGGGGAATCTTCTTGTTTGGTGAAGGATAAATACCCTTCTATAGATCTGTTTTCTGACACAGTGCTCTTTTTTCCTGCTTCAGAGTTGCTCCTTGGTATTGTTCACTATGAAATAGAATGTGGACCTACTCTTGTTAAATTAATTTAAATGTTTTAATGATTTCTAAGCAGAAAAATCAGATTCTGTTTCTTCTTTTTCTTTTGTTATGAATATAAAATCTGAAGATATGTAGTTTTAAGTATAGTCTTAAGATACGTAGTTTAAGACAGTTTTAACAATTATAAAACTGGTTTCAGAGTAAAAAAATATGAGTGATATACCAGCAACAGAGCTTAAGGAAACAATCTCTGTGCAGCTGACTTATTTTCACAACTGTCTTAAATCACTTTTGGGGAAAAAACCCTCAGAAAAACAACCAGCCAAACAAAAAACCCCCACCAAAACTACTTAGAGGAAGTAAGTCAGTTTAAGCTTACTTAAGTTCTTACTCTATTCTTCACTTCATTACATCTTCATTTACAATGTGAAGAATATGTCAACTTCCATAAATTAGGCCTGCAGGCTCTACAGGGAAAAATGAAACCTTACTTGGTCCTCTTAAGACAATGTAAAATTGTGGTGTGTTTCACAGAAACTGATAGAGCCCTTTGAAGAGCAGTTTAACTCAGTTTATAAGAGAATGGGAGTTGTATCAGGTTGTAGAGAAAATAGCCCCGTAGTCTGGTTTAATTCTGCTCTGTGAAGGAGTGCCAGAGTCCAGCCATCAGCAGAGGTTTCATTGAGATGAAAGTCAGCATTTGACTGTTCTTGCACCTTCTTCCACAGAAGGAAGATAAAACAGTTCAGTGCTGTGGGAGAACATCTTTCAGTAGCTGTGTTTAGGAGCAGCCACCAAAGCTGCAGTGTGCTGACAGAATGCATCTACCTGCAGAAGTGTGCAGAAATGCTCATCTTTCTGAGCTCATTGTGTGAAGGCAAATTCTTTATTTATGAGACTTAAATCCAGCCTAAAGGGATCAGAGCAGGTACAGTTCTCAGCATCCAGCTGTTTTGCAGGAACTGAATGGCTTGTGTGTCAGTCAGATCCTCTCCATGGGATCTGCTGGCATGCATAGGGGGCAGCTGCTGTGGACTGGAGCCTGAGAACGGATTCTGGCCTTTCCAGTGCTTCCCATGGAGAACGTGTGGGATTTCAGGGAAACTCTACTCTAGAGTAGGCTGCTGGCTCAGTGCTTCTGGGGGATCCACGGGGTCACTGCTCTTACGGGCTCAGTCCACAGTGAGACAGTACAAGACAAAGAGGGAGCAAAAGTGTGCATGTAATGCTTACACATGCCAAAGACATCTTATGTGTCCTGGTACTCTGCTATCTGTGGGTAGCAAGTACTAACTCCAAACCATACCTAACTGCTTCCAAAGCAGTGATGCCAATGCTTAGTAGTGAAGAAAAACAGCTGTTCGATTTCTGAAGCACACACTGATGGTGTCTGTGGGTAAGTAGAAAGGGAAATATGTATATTTGTGTTAGAACTGGAAAGATAGTAGTTTCTCTTGGTGAAAATAAGTGTCTGTATTTATGTCTACGTATCATTTAATTTATTTTATCACCAGATAATTAATCTCAAGAACGAACACCCTGAACGTATCCTAAGTATCCCTAGACATAGGTAGGCAATTCAACTAGTCTGGTCCATACACTTACCTGCTGTGAGTAGGAGAAGGATGTGAACAGGTAATGAGAACAGGCTGCTGAGGCTTGGATTCATCATACCTAAGTGAGCTTTGTCGTGAGCTCACTCTTTAAACCTGTGGTAAGAATCATCTGGAAAGAAATCTCTCTCATCTGAGAACATACTAGTGCTCTGGAAATGCCTGAGTCTCACCACTAAGGATGGGGACAACTTTGAGAGATTCAGGTACAACAGGATGAATCTGAACCTGGTCTGCAATCTCTGAGCCTTTATCAGACCTGCAGCAATTTTTTTTAATATAGCATTCAGGCTTTAGTCAGTCCAGCAAAAAAGAATAGAAGAAGAGACTGTACTTTTATTATTTTGGCATATCTCCTCCTTTCCCAAGTTAAAGCCTTTATTTGGGGAAAAAAGCTAATAATCTTGACATTCAGAATCACTTTTGCTACTTTTAACTTAGTGGCACTGAAAATTAGCTAAGTGTAATGGCAGCACCTGTGTCCTTCACTCAAGCTAATTTCTACTGAAGTAGGAAAAGTTCTTTCTGAGCAGGACAGAGCTGAGTTTATGTATTTTACTGTGCTGTCTCAGTGTGCAATACAGATATAGCAAAGATGGACATCTTTATTACACTGAAATCTGGACAAGCAGCATATCTGAGAATGTATGGTATGTAATCTACTACTTTGTGCTTTAATATTTAGAAGCATCCTTATGCAAAGTGTTCTTAGAGTTGTACTGTTTAGGTTTTCTCAGGCTTAGGCATAACATGTAATAGTAATGACCATTGGAAACAAAGGAGTCTGACAGTGGATTCATTCACCTCTGTAATCCGGATTTTCCTAAAAGTATTCTGTAAGTGCCATGGTGTTAGCAAAAACACTTCCATGATGTCTCTGTATCTAATATGGCCATTGGTATGAGTAAGATGTTCTGTAATGTGAGGAGGAAAGCATACACTGAAATAACATTTTAGAACTTAACGTGGAAGGAGGGGGTGAATTGTCAGTCAGTGAAGAAATAATAGTTCTTGTTTATTCAGTGTTTTTGTTCAAAAATATTCTAAATGTTTATTTCATTCCTTCTGTGTCAACTGTCCTGCCCAAAATAAAGTTACTCTTGAAGAAGTACTACTGACTCGAGTCTTGCTCTTTTATTTGGTTTTTAATAAAAGCACTTTAGTTTGCCTTTTCTTTGTTTTTAAATTGTGGGTTGGTTTTGGGTTTTTTTAAATAAACCTTCCCCGTAGTGCCTTCTCAGGGGCACTGCAAGTTCACTGGCCACGTGGTTTGAGTCTAACCATGTAATTTCTGCAGTATACTCTGAGCTCTGTGTAAAGCCGATTGCCTAGTCCTTGGATGTCAGCTCCTCTGAAACTACCTGCAAGGCTGAATTAAAACAGACATATGTGTAACACCTCAAAAGGACGAGATTGTCGTGGGTCCCTTCCAGGAGAAATCTATTATATTCTAAATTGTTTTGTGTCTTCTGTCATGTCTCAGCCTTCTCCCCTGGCTTTCAAGGCAGTAGAAGCTGAAGAGTTGATAATTTACAAGCCTGGCCCTTTTGTTAGCTGTTCAAGGGGGCTGTACATCAGTTGTACCGGTGGACTAGGTGAAAAATACATTCAGAAGTGCAAGGATGCTCGTTGCTTGTGAGGAGCTCGTGGATTCATGGGTGACTCAGGAATCGAAGAAGTGCTAAACTGAAATAAAAAATCTGCATTTGCTCCCACAGCCACTGCTCGCAGTGGGAGTGAGGACTGTGTGTAAAGGGGGATTTCCCAAGAGGTGGGTGATAGCGCTTGGCGGCACAAAACAATGGCAAACTGCCCCATGCAGCGCCTCACTTGGATGTGTCTGCAGTCTTGGAAGCTTGACTACCCTACGTTCTCCTACAAATGGACCTTGAGCTTGTTTGGAGGTTCTAGCAGGGGAGCGCAGCTACCGTATACCCTTGACCGATGAACGGTACCGTCTCTATCGGGGAGGTCGTCCTCTTCGACCGAGCGCGCAGCTTCGGGAGGGACGCACATGGAGCGTTGAGGGAGGAAGGGGACACCCGCCTAGCCAGCCAGATCAGCCGAATCAACCCTGGCGATCAATGGGGTGACAGATGTCGCAGCCAGATCGCCCTCACATCCAGAAACCGAGTAAGAGTGGAAAGCTATTTATAGCTCAATATCCTCAAACACCTTTACCTCATGGTGTGCTCCTAAGGCTAAACATGGGAAACAAAGCCCAGGAAATCACCACTATCTGGAGACAATGCCTTCTGGTACAGGCCCTTCAAAAGTTTTAACGATTCTTTTGGGGTGATATTTCCTCCCAGAAGCCTTAGAGAAATATGCAGATTCGTGGCTTCCTATTGGCGGCTGTTCCGCTCGTCGGCGCCACGTGTGGCGGGGCCGGGAGCGGGTGGCGGCGGAGGCTCGCGGGCAGGGCAGGGCAGGTGGGTGCGGTGTGCTCGCGTTATCAGCTACCGTATCCTCTGTGTCAGTCCTCTGTGTCAGGAACGTGCGGGATGCTTTCTCTCTTCCCAGTCTCCCCGCCCCTCGGTGCCCTTGGCTCGCTTAGCTCAGGTGGTGTGGGGAGCCGGGGAGGCTGTGCCGGGCTCAGGTTGGCACCCGGTGCCTGGTCCGCGGATCGGCTCCCGGTCACGGAGCACGATGGCTCCCCGTGTAACAGCATGGGCCGTTCTTCCCCTCGTGTCTGCCAAGAGCTTGTCCCCGGCGGAGTGGTGGGACGGGTGGGAGAGGCTGCGGGGCTGCTGCCCGTCACACCCGAGGCAGGGGCTGTGCCCCGCGTGGTTCGTGGTGCGGGCTGGAACGGAGCGGCCGCTGTGGGCTGACGGAGGAAAACAGGCAGGGAAAATCAAGCCCTGCAGTTTTGGATCCGCGGGACATGCCAGGCACAGCTGGTCCCCCGGGCCTCTTCACCGGTGTTCTGATCCGTGATCGATTCTTGCACTGGTATTTATGTTCCCTCATGCCCTCTGTTAACACAGATGGCCTTCATAAATCACAGGAGAGTAAATTCAGATCCTGTTTTCCCTAAGTCCCTCTTGCTGTTGAGGTGTCAGCCTCAGGAGAATGGTCAGCAATCCACCTACGATTGTGGCTCCTGGATGCAAATTGTCTCTTTTCCCTCTTTCTGGTGAGAAGCATGGAGAAGGGAGAAGCTCTTTGCCCATCCCGGGTTCTGTTTCCATCTGATTTTAGTTCACAAGGTGAACTTTCTCGTCCAGTGTTGCATGGCAGTCTCAGTTCTAGGAACCAGAATGCTACAGCTCGCTTCCAAAGCTTGTTGAGCCCCCGGTATTTACAAGACAAGCACCCACCATGCCATTGCCCTCCCTTTGCCAGCCAGCTGGCCTGCTAGGAGCAGATCTCAGGAAGGCACAGTGAAGAAAAGTGACTGTTTTCTAAAGTACAAGTTAAAAATCACCTTTGCCTTATTTTTTTCTCTTTCTGTGAATGTATCTGTATTACAAACAGCTGCTGTTTCATTCTGTTTTCACGTAGTTCACACTGGTACTTTTCTTAGTCTTTTTGTCTGTTTCTCATGCACTGCTGTATTTGTTAGCAGCACAGATACTGCTTGGCAATGTTTTAGTTCCCAGGGACTTCGGTAAGAGCAGTGGGAGGCCCCTAAACACACATGGGTCAAATATCCTGGCTCGTTTGAATTCCCATGGTCTGATGCAGTCTCATACTTGGTGTTCTGTTTTTGTGCCTGTTAGCTAACAAGCCAACATTGCCTCCTGCATGCTCAAGGTCATTTTTCCCCTCTGCTTATGAAAGAGCTCTTGTAACATTGGAAACTGGAGTTTATTGTTCGCATGACAACATCCTCTTTTCCAGGACTACTTGAGCTGTGGATTGAACTGGCAAGAAATCTCCCTGCAGAGGGAGAATAGCTCAGTTGCAGCAGGGACTTCTTGTTATGGAGTTTTGCATATGAAAGGCCACTGATGAAATGTGATTGCTCTCTTGGCTCGTGGCTCTACAGTGGAATCTAATTCCTGCTGAGACCTAAACAGTAGTCTAGTCAATAAGTAACAAATAGCCTCATTTATGAAACCATTAAAGAACTAAAATGCTGTTTGCAAAGCGTATTGTATTTGATCAACTGAAAAATCTACAAAGTTCTGCTTAGCAACAGGGTTTATTAATAGAAAGAAATGTGACCTGTAGAAGGATAGGTAGTGCAACACACTGAATCTCCTTTATTTTAATCTGGATTATTACAGGAGAAACAGGCCATTCTTTTGAAGTTTTTGCTAATTTTGGATTGCGTACTTACCCTGCATCACCACGGCTAGAAAGAAAAGTTAGAGGCTTGAAAATACATTCCCATACTTCAGGTAAGCATGTGTAGAATTAATATTTAAATACTTTTGGCATTCTTTGATACAAGGACTGCCATTGTCTGCTACCTCTTCTCTTGGATCAAAACTTGGTTTTCAGTAGTGACTGTGTAACTCTAGTGCTAAAACTTAAATTTTCTAAAAGTTTTAAAGATTTCCTAAGTGGTGGTGCTTTTTTTTCTCCCAGTTATCTCATACTTAGTAACTTGATGCTTACTTTTCCTGAATTTCAGGAGGATGAAAAGTCTATGAAGTAGTCTGAATTGACTCTGCAGCAGTCACACCGAATCATTTTAGGCTGAAATTTTGCTGAAATATTTTGCCAAAAATTAAGTTTTTGTCCTGTGAACTGTTATTCCAGCTGCCATCAGATTTTTTTAATCATTATTAACTTAATATATTTTATGACTGTTTTAGGTAACGGTAAGTTTGAAGTCATGCCTGGAAAACCAAAACTTTACTACTTTGATGGAAGAGGCAAGATGGAGTCGATTCGTTGGTTGTTAGCTGCTGCCGGGGTCGAGGTTTGTTTCAGTGTTTTCAACTTTTAGCTGCACATTGGTAAGCTTGTCTTTGAGGCAGATCACAGGTTATTAGCTGAAAAGAAAAGGCAGCCCAAGGCACAGTAGTAAATGACCATTGGCTGTTCAGTGTAATTGAATACTCTTACTTTAGGTACACAAAAGCATAGCTTCAAGTTACGTGTCTTCTGAGCTGCAACACTGTAAACCTGTTTCTTGCTTAACACAAGAATGAGTAATCCTTAATTAAGTATTTGTTTACTGACCCAGAGCTGCTGAGCTGATAGATGTTTTCCTGGCATAACAAGTGTTATCTGTGCCAAGTAAAACAGCATACTGTTTTCAGTTGTATGCTCACACAGATATTTTTATTTTATTTTTCACTCCAGTGGCTGCATGCTCCACAGTAAGGTGGAGCATATGTTAATGCATATAATTAAGACAAAATATATTGTGTCTTGCTTGCATCATTTAGATGAAGCTTAACAGGACGAAGTGAGCAAACCAACCCCATATGTGTGGGGAAATTAGAAATCTCAGAGCGGGAGGAGAAATATTTTGGTAAAACAGAGAAGCAAGACACCGCTTTAGAATATTATTTTTTGATGGTTTGTAGTTTACTTATTCAGTTACTCTCTATCTTGGTGATAAACTGATAATTCAGTTTGAGGACAGCAAGGACTAGTTGCTCTGAGTGTCCTCTTTTATACAGTAGGCTGTTACAGTGCATATGGCTACTCCTGTATTGAGCCAAGGAATACAAGTTTTTCAAAAATACCACTGGTCTTTATTTGAAGGCCTTCCAGAAGACACAACTGGCTGCTTCCCTACATCATTTGTTCCTATGTTTTAAGTCCCTCTCTCTTTTGTTTTTGGGCTTTTTTCCCAAATTAAAAAAAAACCTGTTGACAGGAGCCAATTACTACTTCTGTCCTTGGGATAGTCTTTCCCAGCTTCTTGTCAGCAGAAACCTGGGTTCTGAATTTTAGACTGTGGTCATAGTTTTCACAGTTAAACATTGAGAGTGTATTTGTAGGCCTAATTTTCAATGGTTCACCTAGTCTTAATTATAAGTGGCACAGATGTTATGAGAGAGGCATCTAGGGGTAGGTAACATCAATGGTTTTGTAGTCACCGTGTTCTGCATTGAGCACAGACGTGTATGACACATGCAAACACGTACATGTAGATGCCTAACTTTGATGTCTTCATCTTGAACTCAGTCTCTGTAAATAGCGCCGATTGAGCCAGCCATCCTCAACCATATTGAATGTAACTACAGCATTCTGATCACAGGCAATTCTGTACCTTTTGTTTCCCATCTCGTGCATAATTCATCTTTAGGTATCTTAAACATACTTCTGTAGTAAACTTCTTGCAAGGCTTACTAGTTTTACATTATTTTGTAAAAGTTTTGTTTTCACTTCCTAAGAATTTGTTCCTGTCTAGCTCCCAAATCCAGATATCCCACAGCAGAGGTTTTTTTCCACATTCCAGAAAGCATTTTAAGGACAGTCTAGACTGTATTGTTGATTGTTTCACATTGAATTGCCTGTTCAACACCAAACAAACCATCCTCACTGCAGTTCTTATTGCCTGTTCTTCTGCTAGGGTTGCCTTTAGCAGCATTTATCAAATGACAGTCCTGAGAGATTTTGCCAGCACTTCTGTCCTTGGTATTTTCTCCTTTAGAACCGTATCTGGAATGGAAGGAACCATAATGTATATTCTCTTCCTTTTATGGTGCTTAAAAAGTTTTTTTCTTTCTAGAAATGTTAAAAGATGCTTATTTTTTCTTTTTCCTCACTCTCCTTTGTCAGTTTGAAGAAGAGTTTTTGGAAACCCGAGAGCAGTATGAGAAGCTCCTGCAAGGTGAGTCTGCGTGGAATCTCAAGAAAAGTGTGACCAGACTTTATTGAGAGAGGATGTGTGAAGTCTTTGAAGACTGTGTAGGACTTTCTTTCCCCACAGTAGAGATGGGATTAAAGCTGAGAGCTGTAAGCAGCTGCAAAGGCTATTTTTTTTTCTATTTGCAGACAGATGCAATTGAAAATTTAATGTCTTTCCAACATGGAGGGTTTCTCAGCCCTGGGTTCTTCTGTCTGCATGTCTCGTTTGTCTTCATGTCCCACCTGGTCCCACAAACTTACCCTGGGCTTCAGTAACTTGAAAAAAAATGTATCCTAAAATTTCATTGAATGTCCTGATTTAGCTTTTAAATACTTGCCATAAGACAGAAATTTGTGAACCTGACACATGCCTCAAATAGGATTCAAATAATGGAACAGAATTTTTTACATTATTTAGAATTAGACAGTTTTTACTCCGTTGATAGGTTTAGTATGATTGTCTCCAGTGTATTTCAATTTCAGTGAAAAGTGACTGGTACACAGTCCCGACTGCAACTTTAGAGAAGTTTTTTTAAAGAAAGGATGATAATCCACAATAATTGTGTTCTGTAGGTTAATTTGTCTGCACCACTGTACTTTGTTGTGTGCATGGAAGAACTCCAGTTTAATACAATGACTACCCACAGCAAGCTCACCATAAAAGTTCAAATCTTCTGAAAGCAGCAAGAAATCTCACATGGAGTTACTAGATCACTTGAATAATGTGTGTCTTTCCCTTTAGGTGGATCCCTGCTGTTTCAGCAAGTGCCCATGGTAGAGATTGATGGGATGAGGATGGTGCAAACCAGAGCCATCCTCAGTTACATAGCAGCAAAGTACAACCTCTATGGAAAAGACCTGAAGGAGAGAGCCTTGTATGTAACAGTTCTTAAATTTATTACAGTAGCTCAGTCTATCTGGCATTAATTGCATACTTGCATGCACAGTGAATCACCTTGTGCCTCAGTGGCACAAAACTTGCAATGAGCCTGAGAGGGCACAGTAAGATGCAAGCCAACTGATTTGCTTTAACTTGATTTTTCACATAAAAATATTTGAGTCGGGGGTTTACTGTGCTTTAGTGAAAGATTAATACAGCCTGACACAAGTATTCAGAGGTGACTGGTATGTAAATGCTGAACTACTTTCGTAAACAGAAAACTTTGAAAAGCAATGGTTAGTTTTTAACTTTGGGCTGCAAAATAAGATCTGTCATTCATATCACCTGTGACTGCATGATATTCCACTGCACTGTAAAAAGTGTGTGGTTTAGATCTTTGGGAGCTGGGGAAAGAATAGCTAAAAGCTATTGAAAAACTATTGGTTTCATGTGAAATTAAATCCAGGTCTTGGTGTTAGGACTGCATGAATGAAAAAATTGTGATTGGGCTATCTCATTGTGCAGCATTTTAAATGTCCATTTCCTATTGCTTTTCAAATGAAAAGGTCAACTTGTAAAGCATGTAACTTTACAGTAGCCTGCTATTAAATGGTGGAAATGATTGGAAGAATTGGCTGAAGCAGGCTCAGAGAAGTAATCAAAAAATAAGTATTCAGACAAGAATCTCAGTCATAGCTTATTTATGTTGTTATCAGCCATCATTTCCATGCATACCTCTTCCTTCAAGCAGAATTTTCTTCCCTGGAGTTTTAGATTTAGCCTGGAGCCTGTTCCTGCTGTCTTACCAGTAAATATAAATGCAGTACATTTGTTGATTTATTCCCAGGCAGGTGATGGCAGGAGGTGAGGGGAGGCAAGAAGCAGCAATGTTTTGGGGAAGGCTTGCTGTGAGTACCTCCAGATTTAAGTATTTTGGATAGCTGGTCTTGTACAGTGAGGAAGAGCAGTTTTGGAAGATTGGAAGATGCAGGCTAGAAGCTTTGCAGGAATATCTAGTATCTTGCACACAGCTTTTTCAGTCTTATGGAGGCTTTGTTGAGAAGCTGTTGCGTCACAACAAAAACTGTGATTAGCCTTATTAAATAACAGGAACTCAAATCTTTTACGTTAAAGAATGGTTAAAGATTTTTTAGACTATTTTACCAGATGTTTTATCCATGTTCATAAGGACTTAATTTAAATTTGAATCTAGTCTATACTACCAAGCTGCTCTCATAGCTCTGGAGAAATGGATAAAAAGGGTAGTCTGAAGAACTGCTGTACTGATAATTTAGCTGGATGCAGAACCTGGTATGCTTCAGACTTCCAACCCTATTATTAATGTCTTTGGCACCGCTTGAACTTTGGATGAAACCCTGAAGATGGGATACATCCAGACTATTAAGTCAGTTACGGATGACTTCTTGTGGTGCTGAATGTTTCTTTGGTGATTCTGAAGTGATCTGTAACACCAAATTTATACTTTTTTAACCTCTGTACAATCCTGTTTAATCCTGCACAATGAGGCAAGTAAAGCGCAGACACCACTACAAATACAAGTGAGACTCAAGACTGCAACATACTTTTTTAATTGCAAAAATAATTTTCATGAGGGGGATGGGAAATTCAATTTTTACTCTCATAACACAAATCTAAGAAAATTCTGCTTGTGAAGGTGCCTTCTTAGTTAAGGTTTTTGTATGCTTTGGTTTTAAGGATTGATATGTATGTTGGAGGAACTGATGACCTTATGGGCTTCATTATGATATTCCCTTTCTTATCACCTGAGGATAAAGAGAAACAACGTGCTTCTATAATTCAAAAGGCAACAAGCAGGTATTTCCCAGCATATGAAAAGGTGTGTAGGAGGATAATTTTCTTCCATTCATTATTCTGGGGGGATAATAATGGGAACACTGGGTATTTCACCAAAAGCAGAAGAAACAGAAGTGTCAGTGCAGTACTTCAAACCAGGCCATCACAATCTGCAGGCTGGAGAGATGAGAGGGAACTCAGGGCAGTATGAGACAAATTGGGGCCTTTTGATGTATTTTCTGTCCCATGTTCAGCTTGAGGAGAGCGATGGAGCAGCGTTGGTGGGCACCTGGTGTCCAGCTAGGGTCAACTCACCACAATCACTTTCATTGTAAAAGCAATGCTAATTTTCATCTTTGTGTAACATTTTAAGTACATCTACATGGGGTTTTAAACACAGTAATACACAGTTATCACTGCTCTCTTTTACCCATCCTGGAATCTGTTTAAGCCTGCAATTTAAGCCATACTGGAATCTTGGTGTTTTTCTAACTGATACTTTGAGAGATAGGACTCAAGAGATGCTCTCAATGAATATTAATATAAACAGACACGATGATCTGGTGGGAATAGCTGCTTCTGTGTTTTAAGAACTGAAAAACAGGAGACTTTGCCAGGTCTCCTGCAGTGGCTGCCAGAGTGCATTCTGCCCTGGATTCCACTTGTTGCATCTTAGACCCAGTGTTTTAGGCTGATAACCTCTCTTTTACATTCTCTATTTTCCTACTGAAGCTGTAACTACATACAGAAAAGTTCAAGATTTATTGGACTTCAAAGTTGTGAATACCAAGGAAGTGTCTAACCTTGTAGTCCAGTACAGTGTTACTTAGGGCTATAGGAAGGAGTAATGGGTAAGGAAAACACTGGGATTCTAGATTACAGCTGTAAAATGATCAGTGACTACAGGCACTAGGCCCACATCCTCGCAGTAGTAGCTGCGTGGGACAGAAGGGCGAAAAGAAAAGGAGACAGTAAATATTGTCAAAGAAGGTGTGCATTTTGGAAACATGAACCCCAGCTGGCTATCCACATCTGAATGTTTTCATCTGTGACATTTCTAGGTTTTGAAAGACCATGGGCAGGACTTTCTTGTTGGCAACAATTTTAGCTGGGCAGATGTTCATCTTCTTGAAGCCATTTTAATGGTAGAAGAGAAGAAGTCAGATGTGCTCTCAGACTTTCCTCAGTTACAGGTACCCTGCACGGACAATATGCTTGTATGGCTGTAAATGTGATAAACTGTACATTTATGTGTAGATAATTCCATGAAACATTTGTCACCTTTTCATTGTAGTCTCATTCATCTTGCTTTAGGAAGAACCTTGTACATTTCTTCTGGAGAATCTATTTTCTAGAGTAAACCCCATACACATCTGAAGAAATGCACCCTCCTGCTTTTTTTCCTCTCCTCACCAGTTCTGTGATACTTCTAAGCAGAAGATATTTTCTGGATCATAAGAACTGATTTGAGTAATATATACATCAGAAACCACAGATAGCTGTTTCCACTTCATCCCATATCAATACAAGACCGAGGCCTGAGTTATTACTGTGGAAGATAACAGGGTTGAAATGAGGGGGAGTAAAATTTATCCACAGCTAAAACTGTGTTTCCTGTCTTGTCTCCATATACAACTTGTTAAAGGATGTTACATAAATGAGTAAAATTGCTTTTTTCTTGTGTTATTTTCTGTTCTTTAAATACCACATACTTACTGTTTGCCTTTTAGAAATTTAAAGCAAGGATGAGCAACATCCACACAATCAAGAAATTCCTAGAGCCAGGAAGTCAGAGGAAGCCTGTTCCTGATGATAAATACGTGGAGACTGTGAGAAGAGTTCTGCGCATGTATTATGATGTAAAACCAAATTAGTGTCCGTGGCCAAAACGAGAGCTGTGCTTGGTGTGAGAGAACTTCCAGACTGCACATGTACAACTACACTGTGAAGGAAGGCAAATGGGTGTTTGAGAGGTGTTTCAGTGGGCAGTGTCTTGTGCTCTCATGCAAAATACAGTAGGCAGATATCTTTTATAACAGTTTAATACTAACCTTTTTTTTTTCTTCATTCATCTTGAGATGTTTTGCTGGTAATTTTAAGCAAGTTAAATGGCAGCAAGCATGCTGTCTTCCTGGAGAGTTGTGGAAAAGCGAAGAAGAGAGAAATGTAAGTTGCTGACTGAAAGCTTTCATCATGTTCTGCTGCTTCTGAGGATTTTCTTCTGAGACCCAGATCAGATTTTCATATGATGATTGCTTCCAATTTAGTTCTTTATGTAGTATCATAATGTCAGCAAATGAAATTAGTGGATTTTAAAGGAAGTAGAAGGGAGGTATTTCTCTTGCCAGTTGTACTGGACATCAGTGACTTGTCTGAAATGTCAGCATTGTGCCTTTATAATTAAGCTGCACTGTTATTACTGAATTAGGAAAGAAATTGACTGCCAAATGTCTTTGTTTTTAACCACTGTATCTAGAGGATCTTTTACAATCAAATAAACTTTTTTGTGGTCACATTGTCCTGTTGTCTCATGAATGAAGTTTGGGGCTTGCAAACATAATTTTTGCTTTTTCTTGGAGGATGAATTCCTTATATTTAATATGAAGGGGTCCTTATTAACCCTCATGCAAAAGTATATTTTGTTTGCTTTTATAAACAAAGGAATGGAGATATGAAGGAGAGGTAGTAAACCATCACAAAAACTTGATACAATTCCTATCTAAGGCTTAGTATGAGCCAAACTTAAAATGTTTCTTTTCCTCTTTTTTTTTTTTAACTGTGCAGTTTCCACAGACAGCTAGACAAAGGAATTTAAAATGCTATTAATCACTTCAACTTCAAATGGAACTTTGAAAACCTGCTCTGTAGGATATTATCTTGGGGTTTCATATCTATTATTTATATACTAATGATATAGCTTGGGTGGAGAAATAAGATGCTGCTTGACATTAGAATGCAGTGAGTATACTCATCTGATATTTGATAGACAAGTAGCCCAATTGAGAGCTCGTCAGTCTCCAGCTTCAGCACAACTGAAGTTTTCAGCACTACAAACACTTTGCCCTCATTGCCAGGTATACAAAGTTTGTACAGCTGCTACAGCAGCTTATCGGTCACCTGCCTTCCTAATGTCAATTACAATTGCAGTTTAGTCCTTGGTTTAAATCTCAGTTTAACATGAAAGTTTGGAAAACCTTGTAGTTGTTGATCATACTTCCTTTACTAAGTGAACTTCTCCTCCAGAATATGAGGAAGGTTGTGGCGTAATGCTGTTCAAAAGTTCCACAAGCAAAGATGCCGTGCTTTTTTGAAAGTAAACCAGCAGGAGAAATGAACCCAGTTAGAGAGACCACAAGTCAGAGCTACAATTTACTAAAAAAATTACAGTACATACAATGACACAAGGTGAAAAAACAGGCTTTGACCCACAAAATACAACCCAGCCCCCCGGGATAGGAACAGCACAGTGCTTGTTAGTTCCTGCACCCAGCACTGCAAAGCAGAAGGAAAGGAAAACCTGGTAGTCGGGAAAACTGTGGTCCTGTGGAAGACAGCAGTTCTGTAGAAGTAATAGTCTCCTCCCAAGCAGCAGTCACAGTCCTGATGGAGTTCTGTTCCCTCTCTGGATCCGATGAGGTGGTACCCCAGTCTCAAACCCCCTAAATTATATATCCCCAGTACCTCCCCCAGGGCAGAGAGTTCCACAATGGGTGTTTTATCTCTCTGAGTCCTGAGATATTTTGGATCCTTTGATGATGTGGGCCATTGTGACTGCTTATTTTGTCAGTACAGCTGGGCCCATTAGCAGGGAGGACCCCTCCAGCTGGGTGTGGGGGTGTTAATGTCTCCCCAGATCTCTATTGTGGCCTGGGGTGTGAAGTGTGCTCTGAGCAGCTGTTACCAAGTGATTTATCATTAACAGCCCATCAGGAATGACATAGAGGGTATAGAATATACCAAATATAGAATATTTGGTTATACCCTCATAGTGATAAAGCAGTCCCAGCCCCTGTAACTATGACAGATGCTTGGAAGATATAGGAGGTGACTACCAGTACTTGTTGGTGATAAGCTTAAACTGGTCATGCGTTTTAGTAAATAGGCTGGCACAGCAGCAATCAATGTGAGCAGAAGAACAATTGGTAATGAAGCCTTGTATGTGATTGGGACAGGGTTAACTTCAGCCTAGCTCAAGAGTAGTTGTAGACTGAATGCCATTTAAACTGCATTTGGTGCACTCTTGGAGCACATTTTTCAGTTTAATTTCATCCAGAAGAAATACAGTTTGTACACTCCAAGATCACACTGTGATGGGAGCCAAGGCACAGTAAAGAAATTGATTTTTAAATATACTCCTATATGAGACCACTAATGTTGACACACCATGTAATGCCCCAGGTCTGGTCTCAACTGATGGGTCATTTCCTGATATTTTGGTAAATTGTTGATGAGAACTTCTATTGTTTCATCATTGTTTCATTATTTTCTATTTACCTTGTTGATTTGGATTAAAATGAAAACACCTAAAAGTGATGATGAGCTAGATGAGCTAGTGTGTGCTTCTCCATTATAATATCTACAGCAATTTTTGCTTATGCCATGGTGGCAGGGCTACATGGTGTGACAGTGTTAACCCTGTCTGAGAATGTATCACTTCTTATTTTGATATTCCCATGCAGGTTGTCAGTTTCTACCCTGTACAGAGAAACTGTACAGACTATAATTATGATGTTCTAAATTCTGAGCAAACTTGGGACAGAATCAGCTTAGATATAAGCCTTTTGTAAAAGATGCCTGTACTGAGCATACTTGAGTCCTTGTACAGCACTCTAGCAGTAATTATTTAGGTTGTTAGCTGACTTCAGTAATATTTTCAGGACACGTCAAGGCACTTCAGTTTTGTTACCAGCCTTCAAAACAGTAGGAAGCAAGGAAAACAAAAATATATATATATATGGACACTTGTTGCTGTTTCTGTTGTGTCTTGGTGTTGACAGTAATTCCTGGCTCAAAATTAGTTAAGAATGCATGATAACCTCAGGAATTGTTTCATTCTGAACTGTAACAAAGACTTAGGCAGTTTTGATGTATTTTCCGAGAAGGACTTGCATTTGTCTTCAGCCCTTGCTCAAGTAAAGACCTATGTTATGTACAAATCAGCCTGCAGTATCATTCTTATAGCCAGGAAAATTATACTTAGTGGAAAATTATGCTGTTTTGGTTTAAAACACTCTCTGTCCATGGAATTGCAAGTTCATTTCAAATCAATACACTGAGATAATTCTTATTGATTTAATAGTGAGTACAGGATATAGGCTTTAGTAAAAGTTACAGTTTCTGATGACTGTGGGATCTTTATAGATTACTCTGCATTGTGTTTGCTTATATTTTGGTAGATTGCAGTTAATTCCAATGGAACTCTACAATCTGAGTGAGCACCTCTGAAGGTGCAAAAGAAGTGTCCGGTATTCATAGGGATTTTACAGATCTCCTGCCTGCTTCTTTTATCACTTCTTCACACCCGATTATAACAACATTAACCAAAGAAAGCAAGATCCCAAATTCAGGGAAAACTAGCCAGATTGACTGACTGGAGAGCTCCTAACATCGCTCACAGCAGGTATTCTCATGCTGAGTACCACTTGCCAATTACCATCATAAATAAAATAGACTTGATTGGGGGAAATGAATTCATTACCAATTAATATAGTTGGATGGCGAGAAACAAAGACTGACTTCTTCCCAGACTCAATTTCCCTCTTTTGTTGTCAACTCCTCTACCTCCTCTCCTCCCTCTCTTCTTGGTGTTCACAAGGCTGTTTCTCCTACTGTTTTTCCCTCACACTCTGTCGTGCAGTGTTTTGCCCCTTCTTAGGAACATTTCTCCAAGGCACCCCCACCTGGGCTGTGGGCTCAGCCGTGCCCCGCGATGGGTGTTTTGGAGCCGGCTGGAACCACCTCTGTCCGGCACAGGGCAGCTCCTGCCTCTCCTCATCCCTCAGCAGTTCCGAAAGGGTCGTGGGGATCACTGGGAGCTGCTGGTGGCCTTGGAGCTGGTACTCGTGTGCGCTGGCCACAGCTTTGAGGGCCAAGAGGGGAAAGTTCATGTTCCAGGGACGCTCGTGCAGGAGGTGGACACCAGGTCCCTGCCTGGGCACTGCTAGTGCAGAGGAGTTCTCGGCAGGCTGCATTCGGAACCCGAAATTCGGAGTTGCATGAAATCTCAATCGTGCTCCTAGGAAAAGCTTTTCTATTTGCTGTGGGGGAAAATTTCATTTGTAGGCAACTCCTCGTCCTGTCCCCGGGCTCCGTTTCAACACCGCGGGAGCTGTGGGCATGGAATCAGCCTGACGTTACTTTTCCTGCCCCCAGGTGGGGCCCTGCTCTTTCGGCAGGTGCGCTTTGGGCACTGGCGGGATGGAGGAGGTGCAGCCCAGAGCCATCCGCAGCCGTACGGTCCGAGAGGCACCACCTCGGTGGGAAGGACCTGGAGGATGGAGCCTGGTACAGTAACTTCAAACTTCTAAGCACCAGATGCCTGCTTTTGAACTGTGACTGCTTTTGTAGTCAGTAGAAAGAGAGAGTATCACCAGATGGCAATTTATCTGTAAGGCATGGTTAATGTCTCAGCGTTTGGCTGCCACCTCGGAGTGCGAGGCAGAGAAAGGCATATATGTACATATCTTCAACAGTCCCTTCCAGGCTTTGACCTGTAAAACTTTCATTGTTGGTGTCTCGTGGAATTTCTCATGCTGCAGCCTGTGCCTGTTGCCTCTCCTACTTCCACTATGGTCCTCTGAGGAGAGCCTGGTCTGGCCCCCCTGCAGCTACATTTTTTGTGTAGGTGAAGACAGCAATTAGATCCTTGGCACTTTGCTATTCCACATTTTTATCAAAGGGCTAAAAGAAAAATTAGCACATTTCACAGATGATAAAAAAAATAAATTGGCAATAGGGAAGAAAGTTGAAATTCAGTGAACTTGCTCAGTATGCATTCTGGGAATGAATAAACAAGATGCATTTAGTCCAGTTAAATGCACTTTGCTAAATTCCCACTGATGTGAGAAGCAGGAACTCAGAGGAGGAAAAACTGAAGGATATGGTCAATAATTAGTCATATACCAACTCTCAGCATCGCACTGGCATCCAAAAAAGCTAATGTGACCTTGGTGTATAGTGGAAATTTTCAATTAGCATCGTTGTATAACTCTTATGTTCAACTCTGACCCATGAACTACCTAGCTACAGGCACCACTTAATCCTAAAGCAGAACTGGGGACAATTTTCTAGGCATGCTGCAGATTTGTCTACATTGCTTGCCCTACAATCAATACTTTCCACTTCAGACCAATTTCTATACTGCAGCAGAACCATTTAATCTCACACCTGGAAATGTCATCCAAGAGTAGACGGAATGGAATGTTACTTTTGTGATAAGATAAGAAGAGCTTGATCTTATCCTTCAGCCTCAGATGCCATGGCTTACCACATAGGACCCAGCTCTGCCAGTCTACTTGGATACACATTAGTTCAAGCACAGAACATCCTTCCACTGCTTTCTCAAGGAAGTAGTTACCTTATTTAACTCTTACTATTATTCAGCGGAGCTTTGCTGTAGGAGAACTTTAGTTAAGGGATGATCTGGAAGAGAACTGTTTTTTTCTGAATTCTTTTGAAAACCTGTTTTGAAAAACTATTTCTGAGTGAGTTTCTCCCAGAAGGGGTTGCACAGAGACAGCTTTGAAATGAACAATGTAACTCTCATACTTTGCAGAGTATCTTATTGTTCTAAGTGCTCATAAAGTGTGCCTGGACGACAAAACAAATGTAACAAGTGTGAGCGTAGTAATTAAACAAAGACACTGTTTATTTTTCTTGTTGCCATGGTACCTTCTTGCTAGTAGTAGTAGGTGCTAATATGAAGGCTGTGCAGGGCTGAGGCTGTACATCTCCAGGATCTGGGGGTCATTTTTATCCTACAAGAGGGACAGAGTAAGACTTCTCTAGCTGGTTAGTGTCCTGGCTCTCCCTGAAGCAAGAGGAATGCCTCTTCAAACCAGACTACTGTAGTGTATAGGTTTGGGTCTCAAAGATTGTTCTATCCTTTCTGTTCATTGCAATGTAGATTAGGAATCTCCACTCACAGCAGTGAAACATACCCCATCAACACTTCTCTAACATGAAAGTATTTACTGTATTTTATCATTACAACTTTATTACCTCATGTGTAAAGACCATATACAATCTTAGCATGTTTCTCAAGCACACCAAAGCCACCTTCCAATATTTCTGCTGTGACAAGGACAGGTCAGTTCTCTATATACATTCAATTTCACCTCTCACTGTGGAAGCTGATGAAAAGAGGCTTATGTATGTGTAAGGGAGCTGTTGCCCTTGTGAACTGAGCACTGAGGTCTGTAGTGCTGCTAACCAGCTGGGTGAGGTGAGTCAGAGTCCTATTCCATTATCAAACTTGCATTGAAAACCTCTCCTTGAGAACAAAGGAACAAAAGCAAGTGAAGGTTTTTATTGGACCCAGTGCACATATGACTAACCACTTATCTTTCCCCTCACTTTTTATGCGTCTTGTACCATAGTCACAGTTTCTGCTGATGATTTTTTATTTTTACTTTTCATGGAAATGTACCAACTGTTGTACATATGAAACTTATAGAAGTGTCTAAGGATGCGGAAATAAACCTGAAATGGAGGTTTAGATTGTTAATATCTCCATCAACTCTGTTCTGGAGCAAAACTCAGAAAAGCCAACAGTTTTTTAATTCCTTTAAACATTTTTCCTCTCAAATCAAGCTGGATACCATCTTTTGTATCTGTCAAACTTCTGCAGGCTGAAGTCCAGGAACTGATGGAAGCTATTTTTGTGGTAGAAGAGAAAGTGCCCTCCATTCTTTCTGAGTTTCTTTTCAGAAGGCAATTAAATCAAATAGAGACACATACATATTCATTTCAAGTTTCGAGGAAGACAAGTTAAAATTCTTGACAGTTTCTTGCACTCTTACAGAATGCAGATGTAATCAAGTGAGAATCAGGAAATATAGCCAACAAAGTAAAATACAAAGACTAGAAAAGGAAAAATCAGAGTTAAGAAATGCATGTAAGAAGCGAACCACAAAACATATTTTAAAATATATATTGTATATTATTATATATATAAAATAATTTGTTGGCTTGTGATTAGAACTTTTCCCACCCCTATTCTTAGTAGTTCCATTCTTTTCAGTTTAAAAAGTTCCATTATTTTCAGTTCTTTTAAAGCAAGAGTAAGCAACATTGCCACAAATAAGAAATTTCTCCAGCTTGTCAGCAAACAAAGCACTGATGAAGCCAGATGAAGAAGCTGTAGCGTTAACAGATTTTTTACCAGGAAATAAAGCCAGGTTCCGTCCATCATTATTTTTCAACCCCTTTTCCAACTTAAACCTTGATCTTTGTTCTTCTAGGTTTGTACAATCTTGGACATGCAACATGAAAAAATGACTCTTATGCTGAAAACGTCATTAGAGAGGAAGCCAAGTTACATTTCCCAAACTGTTATACATAACCTGTAAGAAAGGTAAATGCACAGTTAGAACTTCACTCATAAATGCCATAAAAGTCCATTCGTTTTATAATTTTGATTATGCTACCAAAGAGTGAATAAAGAGCATCTTAAAAGTGGGATAATTCTAGGTTCTATAAATAATGTGTCACTAATCTTGTTTCATTGACTCTTTTTATGTGGACAGATCTGTATAAGGCAGTCTAAGGGAAGGAGAAAATATTTGTCTTTGAAGATAAATTAATGCTGAAATCTGTATTAGAATTCTGGGGATCTTATTGAAGTTCTGATTAACTTCAGGAAAAAACAAACTTCAGTGAAAACAAGTGTTTTATAAGAGAAGAAATGGACTTGTGGTCAATAAAACCTATTTCTCTTTGTCAGAGAAGTATAAATAAATATGGTTTTATTTTAAAAGAACAAGAACAAACAAAAAAAACCCCAAAAAGTTTTACAGGATGAGAGCTAATTTTAAATTCATTCAAATGATCAATTTTTTTCTTTCATTGCAAAAAGTATTTTTATTGGAGAAAAAACAAAAAAAAAATTGTTGTCCAGGTTTAAAAATGGTCAAGACGAGACTAAAATAGAATTGAAATTTCTGCTCTACTTCTTTATACCTTTTTTTGAAAATGAAAAGATTATTTAAACCTATGTTTAGATTATTAGTAATTTTAGTTGTAATAACACCCATAAACTGAGAGTCTTAGAAAGTTTTCCAGAACACACCCAAGACCAGACAGAGGAAACATACACAAGTTTCTGTCAAAATATGAAGTCATTATAATACATCAGCTATTTAAAATAAATATTTCGCAATGAAATTTGCACTACTAAAGTTATTTTTCTGTTGGCTTTGAAACCTTGATCTTGCACATTTTGTGCCTAATCAGCCCTTTGACCATGCTGACGTACTTAGGTCAATAAAGACTAAACGATCCAAATTACAACATTCTGTAAACCAGCAGCACAATGGGTGTAAATCAGAATTAGGATTACTGACTTTTCTGTGCCAATGATCTGGCTGAGTGCCAAAGAACTTGCAGAAACATGCATGAGGGGACTACAGGGTTGGTTAACCTTGTTTTTTGGTAATCAGTGAAGCTTCCTGGACAGAACCAGGTCAGTCACTGAAGGTTTGCAGCAATTCTAAGTTTAAGTGATGCATGACTTGTTCTAACTATTCATATGGACTCCAATTATTTTTATCACAGTGTCGGCATGCTTCAGTTTAGAAGTGCAATAAGCAACATGGGGAGAATCATCCTACCCTCCTGTGTTTAATTCTTTAGTGGCAGTTAGTGATGTACCCTGTGCCCACCTCTGAGACAATGCTGTAATCAGGCACGGTTCCCCAAGCCAGGTGCTTTGTGGTTTGTGAGGATTGCAGGTAAACACATTTTAAGACGACTTTGAACTTGTCTCATCTACAGCACAAGGAAGTGTGTCCGCAGAACACAATGGGAGCTTGACATGCCAGGGCACGATACATACACTGTTTAAAATCTGACTATGCCCAACCCTGGATCACTTAAATGGCACCTGGGCCCCATGCCTGCTTCCTGAAAACTCATGGGTGTGGCTTAAAAAAAGTCATGTGTGAAAGAAACTTATTTTCTTTTCTGCTCTAGAGATTCAGAACAGCCATTCAAGTTATAGATAGCAGTAACCTCATTGATATAATACCTTCAGATGTCAAAGGAGCTTTGCAGTTACATTATGAAAAGCTGTGCTGGAAGCAAAATAAAAAGAGAACAAGGGGAAAGGTCTTTCTGTCAGACAGGAATGTGTGGAAGGGGAACAATAATCAAAGTTGAATGTGACCATGTTCAGAAAATCCAAAAAGCATCAGAACGCTTTGCTTGGCCACTCATCCATAAGCCTCAAACCAGAGACCTATTCTTCCCATTCTTTGCCATCAAGCCTATTGCTGCCATTGGCAGCATCTGAAACTGCAGAGAGGACAAAGTGACAATAGTCACCTGCATGCTCTTCTGTGGTCACTGTTCCTGAATCAACTCTTGGACTCAGGTGAATGCTGATATCGAAGACCTCAAAAGCAGGAATAGATTAATCTTGATTCAGTACTGCCAGCCTGGACAGGTATGAACAAATGCTCCTTTCTTAATCAGTTATCCCTGTATGTGCCCCATTCCTACTTTAGCCACGTCTACATTACTGGTTTAGGGATATGGGTACCATTGTCTGGCACTGCTTCCAGCCAGTTGGTTATGGCATGCATTTGCACCACACTCAGACCTTCCAAAATAGGGTGCTGCACCCATGCTGCCTTGTTGGGAACTGTTCTGAGCCTCTGCTGAACTGCTGACTTATACTTGGGAATTTTCTGTGTAGTAACCTGGTAGTAACTGGGTTTGACATAGAAACAATACAGAAGCATGTATTTAATCTTATGCATTACTCACTAAATGATGAACTTGAGACAGAGTTAAAATTAGGCAAAGTGTAAAGAAGCACCATACAGTTGTTTTTTGCTGACATCATCAACCTCTGAAGCACACAAATTACGAATTTGCAAGAAGCCTCTATTGAAAATACGTCCTCTAGAAGAGACTGCCAGCAATTGGCAGGCAAAGAAACCATAACAAAACTCCAACTATGAAGAAAAAGAAAGTATCAGCTTTGGAGGAATTTCCCCAAGAGTTACCTAGAGACTTTTGTCCTGAGATTTCTCATTGTGAGGTGCTGTGAGTTTAGACAGATAAATACAGTTTTGATAACAGCATGAGTTCTGTGAACAGATCTTCAGATTAGCTGTACTGACAACTGCTGCAGGGGTGTAAAGTGATGCCAGAGGAGAGAAGCTGATCTTTGGCACCCAAATCATATTTTCCATCCTTGTCTTTGTTCACATCCACTTTCAGTTTTCATATTTTCACCTGATATATAGATAGAAAAGCTGAAACAATTATTTCTCATGGAAACAGGATAACAAAATCATAATTTATCTAGCCTCATTCAATTTCCAAAATTAATGCTATTGCTTTAAGACATGGGGTGAGTTGTGACAAAAACTGCTCATCTATTTTTTATATCAAGTTATCACTAAGTAAGCTTGATACTGTATTGTATTGTAATTGAGCAGTGTTATCCCATATTTTGAGTCTGTGCCATACAGCACCAAAAATATAAACCTAGTTTACTGCTAAATAGTGAAATAAACCTAGAAATTTCAGTGGTTTCTCTTTAAATTGTTACTATTACCCTAAACATTACCCAGAAAAATGTATCATTTTCTCAGTGCCTTAACATGTCTTATTCTTATATTTGCATAAAATACCACCAAAATTCCAAGACAGCAGTTCGAATCAATGGCTACCATAGAAACTGTGAGGTTACTGTCATGGTTTAGTGAAATCAGCAAACTGAGTGCCTCTGCGTCGGGTGTCAATTTTCGGAGCCATACGTCTTTAAGGGGGGAAGTGTCAGCTTGATAGTATTGGGAGTTTTTCTCTCTAATTGGGCATGGCTGGAAACTCCCCTGAACGGAAAAGTTTAAATATCACTGGGGCAGTTGCCTTTGCTGAGTGGGGGCTGAGTTGGGATTGGCAGGTAGGTGGTAATTTAAAAATGCCTTTTTCTTAAAGCATTTGAGTGACTATTTTTAGTGAAGCTACTTACAAGTTTATTTGGGCATTGGCTGGGGTAATGTAAATTCTCTGCTCTCTTTAGTTTCTGTGCCAGGTAGATTAAGCATGGCTTTGTAGTTACTCACCAGCTGGAAGCTGCAGGAGAGAGTGTGGCAGAGAGAGATGTGCTTTAACTGGGAAAGGAATCCTGCAGTGCAGTCTAGAGTGGAACAAGGCAGCCATGAAACTGCTGAGGGGACAAAGTGTGGGAATGTGAAGGTGGTTGGGAGAACTATGTTGGTATCTTTGGGCATGAAAGTATACCTGTATGGTATGCTGGACTCTAATCCCAGTCTCAGGCCTAAAGGGCACTTCACTCTGAGTGCAGGTACTGCTGTTTCTGGAAGACCATGTTCCCTTAAATTGCTCTTGCATCCCTGAGATGCATGCTCGGAGAAAATTCTGGACAGGCATGTTATTAAGGCTCACTAGGAAATAGGATGGAAAATACAGAGCTTAGACAAAAACAATAAAAACATTTGTATATAGTAAAATTTTTTTGTTGAGGTCTTTGCTAGATATTAGGATAGTACATGTAAAATGCAGTTCCTTATTTGGCTGTAGCATAAATTCCTGACATGAACCAATTCCTCAGTGGTGTCTAGGCTTGTGCAGTAGTCCCAGAATGCCCTGGAATGCCCTTACTATGGGAATCAGGAATTGCTTCCTATTGAAATAGGAAGGTTTTCCACATCTGTTCTCTACATTTCCTGAGAAATTTTGGTTGCTTGTACCTTTCACAAGATTCAATTTCTTCAGCAGGAATGGTCAGACATATCTTTTCAGGATCAAGGAATACCAGGTCAGGCCATTGGACTGCTTATAAGCCAAAAGATTCTTATGGATGTAGTGCTGTGGCTTTAGCAGCAATATTTGTTAGACCATTTTCTATCTCTTCTTCTGTTCTTCTACTGCTACGATCTGGCTGATGAATGATAGTAAGTTTTTCTGGCAATTTTATAGCTTTTAACAGTGGAGTAATTCGTGGAGCATTTGATATTTTATTTCTACTACAAGTTATAAACTCACACAGCTTCTGTAACTTTCCAGTAGCATGGCATACTCCAAATGTGTATTAAGAATCAGCATAAATATTTACAGTCTTTTGTTTGGACAGCTGATAGACCCTTGCCAATGCAACTAATTCAGCTGCTTGTGCACTTAGCTGCAGACTGAGTGGTGAAGCCTCCACTGCTTCATTCATAGTGGTTATTCAGTAACCATATTCCAGTTGCTACTCTGATAATATGACCACTCACCAACAGTTTCAGACTGGGATTTAGAAACAGCACCTCTGTTAAATCTGCTTTAGCTTTTTTATCCTTCATGAGCTGTTACTCCACAGTGAAATATGGAGTTCCTTTTCCAGGTGAAAGGAGTAGAATGTTGGGGTTCAGCATGTTAGCTACCATCCCAGAGGCTATTCCTTGCCTTCCTTATGCAAACAAGGTAAATGGTTTACCATAATCTGGTAGTCTATGGTAAGTGCATCTTGCTTCAAAAGCTTGAATGTCTTTACCTTGTCTGTTGTCCGTTGAATGATTCTCCACCATATTGGGTAATAATTGGTATCAGGAGTTTTGCTATTTCCTTGACAGAGTTATCCAGGAGTGGCAGAATACTATAACTCCTAAAAAGCTGTTTATTTTTAGTAGCTGGTCTTGGAAGATTTTGAATTATTTTAATATGGTTTTCAGATAAACACTACTCCTCTTGCTGAAGAACTTGCCAGATAACTCAGATATTCTACGCTTGCCACGTAAGTTACAATTTTCTTAAGACAAGACCCTGTTTAGCCAAGACTAACAGTAATGAACAGTGATGACTGTAAGATTGCTTGATTACTAATAAAGCATCAACACACTTTATCAAAAATGGATTAACTTTTTTTAAACACTACATCTTGCAAGTCTTTACTAAAACCAGGGAAATAGTAGAGATTTGAGTGAAGTCCTGAGGGAGCCTTGGCTATGTCAGTTAAACGTTTCCCCAGATAAATGCAAAAGGGCTTTGAGAGTCTGGATGAAGAAGTTTGCTGATTTAAGGTAGGAAAAGTTGCCCACTTTCCAGTAAGTGGAGAGCTGTATCTGCTGACCTTCAGGGAATCTCAGGTGTTAGTGGTCATATAGGAATGGGCAACTAGACTGAGCCCTCAGGGCGAGACTAGGGTCCAGACCCATGAACTGCAGCTACCTGTAGCCTGTAGCTACCAATGTCAGATCTGTGTATGGAGGTACATTCTGTGTATCTAAAGATGGAGGAGGCTTTTAACCAAAAACCAAGGGTTTTTTCCCCTGTGTTGGAAGCTTAAGACAACTACAATACACTCAGACCTGATGGAGTTATCTTAATTACAAAAAAAAACACCTGATGACAAGTTTTAATTCTCCATTTGTCATTGCTCTTCTCACATAATCTAACACCCCATAGAATTTCTTGTTCCTGTACAATGTACCTAAGGCCTTTTACTCCCTCTACATTTGTTTTGCAAGCAATAGATAATTTTTCAAAGAGGATTAAGTTTCATATGCTTGGTATTGCAGTAATTGGCTTTTTTAGTTAACAGTCTTACTCTAAGTTTCTGCACACTACAAGCTGGGGCAATGTGTGTTGAAATGATATGGATGCAACATATCTGAGAAATATGATAAAGAAAGAGGCATGAATAAGTTCACTACAACTAACCATGTAGATAAGCTGCCCTACATTGAAAGCTGGTCAAACAATGTGCAGAAATTAAACACTGTCCTAGAGGCAGAACATTGTAATTAGAAAATGCTATTTACACTTAAAACTGGATTTGATACTTTTTTCCTTAATGTGTATTTGGATTATATTTCCTGAATTACCCAAAATATCCCTATTTATTCTAGTAACATGACTGTTCTTACTGAAATTGCTCAAGGGAGAACTCTGTCTTGTTCTTTAAAATCAAATATTGTCAAAATATATTCCAAATGCACTTCAGGTACACTTACAAAGCACTGTGACTTGAAGAAAACACACACTGGAGTGTACTGAGCCCAGTTCAAATAAGAAATGTCAAGTAGATGCAAAGTGTGACAGATGAAATGTTGCATCTTTGGCTTTTAGCTCTGAGAAAACTGGGGTGATCTGTAAATTAATTTTTTTAATTGAGGCAGTCTGAGCCATTAGGACATGATTAGGATATCTATTTTAAAGGGTTTTTTTCTTCCAACCACTAGTGTATGATACAAAGACCTTTGTGGAGGGGAAGTCCTGTTCTTTTAGAAATTAGGGTGATGAAGCACAGAGAAATAAAGGCCTGGATTTTGAAATGCTTGTTCTTAAATGTCAGCACAGGTAGTCCAGCTGGTTGTCCTTGCATATAAAACAGCCCAATATAAACATGCTATCTCTGTTGCACACACTTCAGAGAGGTGCTGTTACAGCAAGTGTCAGACAGCCTTCATGTGCCAGTCCTCTGGGCGTGTAGGTCCCTCGTGCCCTGGGGGATATTTTTTGGAGCACCTGAAGCCAGTGCAGCTAGATTCCACATTTGGCTTTGAGGGACACCTCAAGGCTGCCAAAAGCAGCAAGGGAACAAGCTCTAGCCATGCAGCACAGCCAACAAATCACATCTTGCTTTGTGGAATAAAAGGAATGTTAACCATTCATTTGCCCCTTTTTGAGGAAAGAAGTGGACTGCAGTTGAAGCTGCAAAATGCACATGTGGCTAATAAAGCTAAACAAATTTTAGCATACCAGTAAAACACGTTTTCCTTTCCTTCCTTTAATCTTTTCAATGAGGATGATATCAATGATGTGAATAACTTCACTAAGGATGGTAGGGTTTTCCATGGTGGTAGGATTTTCACTGCCTCTTATAATAGTCTTAAAATGCAGCAAGGTTCCCCCTGAGCTAGGGTCTTGTACTTCTTGTCTAAAAATGTCTGTGTTTGCTTATAATCATAACAAACCTCCCAAGTAGCACCGGGAAAGGCTTTACAGATTCACGCGTCTTTCATTTCCTAGCAGAGGCTGAATGATGTCACTGGTCCAGCTCTCATTTTATGTTTTAAACCAGATGAAGTTTAAACTTCAACAGGCATAGTGAGAATAAAAGGTCCTCTCTCCCCTCAAAATAATGGTGCTTACACCAGTTTTAAGAGAGATTGTTTTCTGCTTAATTTTTTTGCAGGGAACCAGGAGCTCAGAAGCATGTCAGGGAAGCCCAGGCTTACCTACTTGAATGGAAGGGGGCGAATGGAGCCCATACGATGGCTGCTGGCAGCAGCTGGTGTGGAGGTTGGTTGACATTCGGTACAGTGTTAAAGACTTTGTTCTCAACTGGCCTCAATGAGGAACAATTTAACCTGCATGTGGAGGATAAACAGCTGCATGAGGGTGGCCAAATTCATTTGGCCAGTAGCACATTTTTGTAACTACCTTGTTTGATAGTTAACACTTGGAATGCAAACTCAACAGAGCTTAGGGCTAGTATCTATCCTCTGAAGAAATTACTTAAGGCCCTTTAATAAGTCTGCATTTTGCCCAATTGTGAGGGATCTGACTTTTGTAGCAATGCAAAACCACCTTAACTCAGTCTTATTAAACTCAGTTACAGTGTGTCTAAACAGAAGAGTGTTGTTGACTGGGGTGAGGTTAGAAATATTTGACTTACCTTGTGCTTCCCCTGGCATTGGCTCCAATCTGTCTTGATTTTATAGGTGCCTGCACTCTGTTTCTACATGCATTTAGGTTATTTCTGAATCAGTGCCCTGATGCAGAAGTGGCCATGACCTTCTGTTCCCCATCAGCTGCCAGGGTATGTATGGGATTTTCAGGACATCTGCACTCCCACAGCACATGAAAATCTGGCACGTTATGTTTCGCTTGACTTGGTGTAATCACTTAAAGGAGAAAAATTTTCAAATACAGAAATGTAATGCTATTCTCTCTCCTTTTCCAGTTTGAAGAAGTTTTTTTGCAAACAAAAGAGCAATATGACAAGCTAATCAAAGGTAAGAATCTTGACACCTGAGGCTTAGTCCCCCAAAATATTTCTCCAATGTAGCTAAATTTGTGGTTTAAAATAGTTTATTTAAAGCAATGCAAACTCGTAAGTGTACACTTTGAATACTGCAATACTAGTTTTGCGTAACCTGTTATTTCCAATGCCAAATAACTCCTATAATCTAAAAGCCATAGCTTCTGTGACTGTGTTTATTGTAATATGTTAAATAGGCAAACATTTCAACAGATAGTTAAAATGTATTAAATAGAACTTTTAGCGTGGTTCCTGGCACATTCTTCATCAATGGCAGATAGCACTCCCCGTGCAATTCCTAGACATCATTTGGGAGTTGTCTCAGACCACGAGCTATTTCTAAGATGTGACATTTAGATGTAACCATCACGCTCTCTAGGTGGAGAGTGGAATAGAGTGAATGTGGTCAACCAGCTGGCCTGAGCTGTTGATGAGTACAGATATACCTGTCTATTTGTTCTGAATGCAATGAGATAAGCCTTTGCATGAAAGTCTGATGTGACCCCAAAATCTTCAGGAAAGCCAGCTTCATTTGTGGTAGGCTCTATGTGAACATAGTAGTGACAGTTCTAGGCAGAGTAAGCCTGAGACGTGAAGCTTCCCCTAGTTAAAAAACATGGAGCCAGCAGAGGTACCTGTGGAAGGCCTGATATGCTCAAAGGCACAAAGACTTCATGTCAGTCTTGGGAGAGAGGAGAGCAGTTCCCAAATACCAGTGCATACCTCCAGCCACTGCCAGTACCTGGTCAGATGAAATCCAGTAGTGAACCCCAACACAGCCACCCTGGAAGAAGACCTTGATGCCAAGGTGGGAAAGGAGTTGGCACTGTGAGGAGCACTACAGAGTGCACCTGACTTACAGTTTACCTGCTGCCCAAGACATGTGAGAGAGACCAGACAGCAGATTGAGCTTGCCAAGGCATACTAGGAAACTTGGAAGAGGACTTGACTGCATTCTGGCTGAGCTCAGAAAGGGAAAGCTGTGTTTAAAGAAATTCTGACAGCAAAGCTAAAATTAACAAAAATAGAGAAGTGGTATCAAGTAGATCAGAATTAAATTTACAGTCCAGTTGGCTGGGACTCAGAAGTGTGGAAGGGCAGTGCAGTGTAAAGAAACCAGTTGTAGCTGGTAAACATGTAGCATATAGTAAACATGATAGCACAGGTACTGGAAGCCCAAATCTGTATGTCCTTCAAAGGACTAGTTAATCTAGGTAGAATGATACAATCCTGGATACAGCATCTGAGTTTATTCATATCCAGAGAGAAGAATTACACTGTGATGAAAAAGATAGGGAAGTTTTTATAAAGATGATCAAGCATTTTATGTCTATACATTGAGCTTAACTGGGTGAGGACACAAAGAAAAAGGTGTTGTTTAACACAATGGGTTGAAGAGAGACAAGTTAGTCATTGTGATAAAGGGACCTCTGGAATATTGCAGCTTGTGCAGGGCAGGGCTCGGCAGAAATAGCTCCACATTGCTTCTTCCTCTAATTTTTTTTCTCTCCCTACTGACATGTTTTTTTGACAGGGTATCCTGTGTTTAGACATGACCACATCATTAGACTGGTCCAGATATGACTTTGGCCCACACCAGCTGATGGTCCTCTAAGTAATGTCCTAACAGTGTCAAGATGATGCCTGGGTCAGGGACTGTTCCCAACAGGCACCTTGAAGACAGACAGCTGTTTTGTAGGCTGAAAGAGTTAAATAGCTTTGACCTGGATAGACCTGTACGTGTTGGCCTGAGAGCTGACTAGCTTGGTGCAATGTGTGCAGCCACAGGCTGCCCAGGTACCTACCTGGATATCAACAAGCTCTGCTGCTTTGGTTGCAAATAGGTCTAGGTGATTGGTTTTTAATGTATGCTCCACAGACCACCTTTGGGCAGCACAATCCAGTCCCTGAAATTACAGGTAAATTGCTTTGAATCCTGCGTATATATTCTATGCAGTAATTATGTGGTTTGTTCTCACTGCAAAACAAAGGAGAAGCAGTCCACTATTGGTTTTAGGAGGGATTCCTCTTTTTTTCTGTAGATAAGAAACAAACCATGCATTCTGTTCACTCACGTGTGCTCCATCACTTTGTCAAGGGCCAGAAGGTCAAATTTTATTCTTCACATCTTTCTGCTGAAAAATCACAGAATTAACTAGGTTGGAAAAGACCTTTGAAATCATCAAGTCCAACCTATTACCTAACACCATCCCATCAACTAAACCATAGCAGTAAGTGCCGCATCCAGTCTTTTTAAAAAAACTTCCAGGGATGGGGACTTTACCACCTCCCTGGGAAGCCCATTCCAATGGCCAATCACTCTTTCTGTGAAGAATTGTTTCCT
>WEIV01016009.1:121735-135112 GCA_013390005.1 Calyptomena viridis | reverse complement strand
CCCCCTGCTAACAAGAAAAAAACCCTGGCCACTAAAAACTACCACAAGAACTCATATGAAGTTAGACAAAGCACTTAAGTAAAAAGAGCAAACTCGATTCCGTGGGGTTACAAACCTGACTCTAATGCAGTTAAAGGTGTACATTGTGGCTTTATTAGAATAATAAACAAGATACAGTGTAGGGGATGATTGGACCTTGCACAAGTCGAGGAGATAGGCTAATTTAAGCATTTCTTCTCTTTTTGTTCAAGAGACCTTTGGTAGCTGGGAAGCCAAGGCTTGGATTTCTTTCCCTCTCCAGCCTTTCAGAGCAGTTACTCTCTGAAAACATAACTATTTCACAGAGGACCTTGGAGTCCCTGCGAGCAAGGGCAGGCATGCTGCTAAGAAGGCTTGGAGATGAAAAGGTTTGGTATTCTTTCATGCCCAGGCGTCATGGTTTGACTCTGGCTAAAAGCCGAGAGCCCACACATAGATCTAAAATTTCTCAGAGAAGGGAAAAAAAAAAAAACCGACTTTTGTGATAAGGATTACAAGCAACTGTTTATTAACTACTTCACACAAGCAAAACAGGCTCTAACTTAGAATGTTAAGAATTTACTACTACTATAACTACTACTACTACTAAAATCAGAGCTTAAGAGTTTAAGGGTGAGCAGTTTGATAGTTGTTACAGACACCTTTCTCCCCCCCACCCCTCCCTTTTAAGATCCTTCACCTTCCCCCAACAGCTTGGGAAGGCAGGGGTGTTTGTGTGTGGGGGGGGCTTACGATCAGAGGTTTTCTTTGCTGCTGTTCAGAAGAGTGAGAGAGTCCCACCCCAGCTTTCCTCNCAGTGTTTAAGGCATCTTCTCTTTCTCCTTTCTCTGACCTTGGTGTTAATCAAACTCCTCACCCTCCTGTCTCTTAAGCTGCCATGATGTTCTGCGCAGCTTTTTTTTCTACTCCTTCTTAAATATGTTATCACAGAGGCGTTGTTGCCTGACCTTGGCTAGCTTAGAGCAGAGAAAAACTCTAGCAGCTTCTTAAAGAAGCCTCTCTCCTACCCCCCCCCAGCTAATAAAAACTCTGGCTACTTAAAACCACAACACCAGGGTACACACATGCTGTTAGCCAGCAATCTCACCTCTGGAAAATAAATTTTTTCCTAAGTCCTTCCACAGCCTGGTGCTTTGGGGGTACCTGTGTTGTCTTCCTTTACATACAAGAATAAACAAAATAACAAGAACATTTGATTTCTGATTTGATCATTTGATTCCATTTGATCTCTGATTGCTCTGAAATTAATATCTACAATATATTTTTTACAAATCCATGATCTGGCATGATGCTGAAGCCACTATAACACTAAGGCATCAGCTAATAGCACTTAATAAAAAATTAATTACTAAAACCCTACATCCAGAACTTACAGATACTGTGTGAAACAAACTCTTTAGTGTTTCTTGAGTACTTAAAAATTTGCAAATAGTACTTGTGGTTTAACATTGCTCAGCAGCTCAGCATCACACAACTGCTCATTCACTCCCTCTCAATGAAGTGGAAAAGAGAATCAGAAGGGTATAGGAGAGAAGACTCATGGATTGAGATAAAGACAGTTTAACAAGCAAAAACCCATCCCCTGAAAAAAACCCCAAACCCACCCAACTCTAAACAAAAAAGCAACCCCCAAAACACAAAAAAACCCAAGTGATGTTAAAAAAACCCCACCCCCAAACCCCCCAAAAAACCCAAATCAAAATAATTGCCAGTTCCTGAGCCATTGTAGCCCAAGCAAACTTATCACCCAGCTTTTATTGTGGAACATGACACCATATAGTATGCAATAACCCTTTGGTTAGTTGGGATCAGCTATCCTGGTTGTGTCCCCTCCCAACTTCTTGTGCACCCACAGGCTACTTGCTGGCAGGCCAGAGAAAGAAATAGGAAAGGCCTTAGCACTGTATATGCACTGTTCCTCAATGACTTAAACATCAGTGTGCTATCAACACTGTTTCCATCACACATCCAAAATGCAGCTCCATATAAGTTAATATGAGGAAAAGTAACTCAAGGCCAGATAAAACCAGTATAGTACTCTAACTCATAACAGCTTTAGAAAAAAAAATCATTTCATGCAATAATAATCAGATCATACACAGAGCAAAACGTCAGAGAAGTCTTTAGTCTTTTGAAAGATTAACTTGTGAACATCCTCTTTTTACTTGGGCTTAAATCCATCTTCATAATTCAGCTGTCAGTCTTTATTATCAGACCTGATTATACAAACATTTCTGTATAATCTTGACTCATGCGTAGCAAGCAGTTGTTATTGACATTAGCAAAGTAAAGCCATGCTCAAGTTTTTGTAGTTACCCAGGCCTAATGTTACTTTAGTAAAGATTTATGTGATGAACATATCTATATGTTATACTATAGATGCCCACATCTATATGTTATACTCCCTTTTAGGAGAGCATGGAGGTGAGCTGGCACCTTCTGGAGGGAAGAGTGTTTGTCAAAAAAGGAAGGTCCTGAGAGGGGTCTAAGAGCCAGTAGCCCAACTTGTTCCTGGTCTGTTATGGACAAAATGGCTGCAAGTTTGTAATTTTATTTAATTGATTTTTTCAATTGATTTTTTTTTCTGATTGATTTATTAATTCTGAATGTCACTGTATAAAAGGCTAAGAAATCTTTCTACTCTAACAAAATATGGATGGGTTTTGTTTTTGCTATGTTTTGTTTGGTTGGGGTTTTCTTTAAGTTTAAGGACATTTTAGTCTTTGGGAAACTTGCACCAGAAAAAACATCTGAGACATGGCCATGTCAAAGTACTGACTTCTTCGTGCTCCAAGCACAACATGAAGGAGCAGTATTTGCATCAGCTTCTACAGATAGAATAATATAAAAGGTTATTGTCTATTCTCCCCAACACTACTGTTGTTTATCTTCAGAGCCACCCAATTTTATTAGCTCTTTTAGAAGATCATTTGGAGTCACTTCTCCATTCTTGTTTCATCCTTACTTTTTTAATATTGAAAGAGATTACAGTAATCTTTAGGATGCTAGCCTATTCTTAGTCCTTGATCCAATTCATCTATAATTTTCTTAAAGAACACCCAGTAATTGCTGCTTATTCTTTCTAAGGAGTTCTGAGTGTGTAGCCTTGACAGCATGCATACTGTAACATAAAACTATTTATTTGACATAACATGTTTGTCTGTAAGTCTGTGCTTTCAAAAGTAAGCCTAAAATACATTAGCTATTTTATAAATACTTCGTATTTCCTATTCTTGCTTTGTCTGTATTTTCAATACTCATTAGCCCAAATAATTAAAAGCTATCTGTGCTCTAAGTTATTTTATTTTCTGGGGCAAGAAGCAGCTACACAAATTCTCTTACAATTTTTACTTCACAGAGAAATTGAAAGTGTCATTTGGGGTCTTAACCTTGAGTTTCCAGCAGCTCTGATATTTACTGCGATAGATCAGATCGGAGGTAGAGTGAATTTTTTTATTTATGAGCTGAAAATACTTTATCACAACAAGAAGTAGAGAGGGTTTGGGAAGGTCTGTACAGCCTTTTCCTTATGGAAGGGAAAACTGAATTTTTTTAAGGTTCTAAAAGCAGAAAAAGGCTAAAAGCTTGTATCCATTTTCTGGGTGCATTAATTTCTTTCAAGATGTCCAGAGCTTTCAAAGTGGGCATTTGTGTGCTACCTTTTCTGTTCTTATGGAAAGATTTCTCTGAAGTCTTTTGTTGCTAGTCTTATTTGTTGATCTTGAAGCCTGATAAGCAGAGTAGAAGGGAAAGCAGCTGGAGAGAAATGCTAGCTTTTAGTCAACACTGGAGCTGGAAAACTGTTCCTTCATAGCTATGTCATGCTCTATAACTTAAAGCTTTTGTGAGCGTTGCTAATTTGCATTTCTAAAGATATGCCTGACTGTAAAGCCAACCCTTAGTCCCTCCCTAGGGCTAGACATGAGCATATGGTATTAATTCCAGTTTCTTTCTTCTAATATTGAAAACCAAAAAATGTACAATTTACAAGTTTCCAAGTAATCGTGTCTTTTGAAAGCATATGGAAATATAATTAACTCTAGCTAAGGTTGTAATGTTAAATGCATATATTTGGTAATAGAGGTGATTATAAGCATCACTAGGACACAAATAGCATTGCATGGGAGATGAGTGGGACAGGAAAGATGCTGTTCCGCTTTGCCATCTGTGGAAGAGGCCTAACAAGAAATGAATGTTGCCTGAGTGTTAAACTGGTATTTCTCCTCTCTGTTCAGCAATACTGAATGGTGGTATTATGAGTCAAATAGCGTGGAGAAATTCTCTGCACCAGATGGCAAGCTCAACTCCTGCAAATGGTATTTTAAAACAATGCTGAAAAGAGCTTCTTTCCTAGTGGTAAGCTGAAAACTCAAATAGTTTGAAAGTGATTATGATAGCATTTGGGTTGTGCCAATGAGGAGCAAAAGCTGACCCACCAATCTGTAGGAATCTTTGCAATTACATATGAGATACAAAGGTTAAGCAGCTGGGAGCAAGGCTTAAATAGCTGGAAGTTTGAGGGAATTGGATATGGAGGTTGCACATAGGAAAACTCACGGGTGATATGAACAACTAGTTCAATAGTAGTCTATTATTTAACACAAACTCAAAATTAAGTTGGTTATGATACTGTAAAACAGTGGACTAGATAATGAACCGGCTGTTCATCTGTTATGGGTTAGATTTTCTTGATGAATTTTTCCAACACCTCCATGTGGTTTTGGGGGGTGGAAGCATGGGAGATGGTCTCTCTCCCTCAGCCCACTGGGAGTGTGCAGAGGAGGAGAAGGGGAACTCCTGAAGCTAAACGCTGCAAGACCTGAGGAGGATTAAAACTGGTGCATGAGATTTTCTCTGACTTTTGTCCAGGAACTGCAGCTGCCATGATCCCTGTTTGTTCTGGGACTGTCCCCATTGCTCTGACCTGCTCGGCTCCCTGTGCTTGGCTTTACTGCAACAAAACATTAATTAACAACAAAAATTAATTAGGCCCAAAATATTTAAAACCAAACTTCAATGCTGTGAAATGTTTAGGTGCATTTAGTTTTAGACTAAATACAATACATTTTCTTAAAGAAAAGACAGATTTTTAGAATGTGAAGATCTAAAAATTAAGATATTCCATATCCCACTCTCCTATGTGAACTACAACAAACTATCAGTAATTCACCCTGCAAAGCAATCAGATTTCCCATTTTGTGGCCTATGATCACACATCTCTATCTGAAACCACATTGAGAAATCTGTATCTACCATCACACCCAGTGACATTGCATTTAATAATTAAAACTTGCCATCTTGCTCCAAGGTGTGCTGTATATTGTGGCATATCTTACAGGCCACATTTCTCCCAAGCATGAGCTGGATATGACCTTATCCCCCTTGGTTGGACAGGGAGAGCTTGACTCTCAGGTCATTGGACAATTAATATAAACAATATAGTCTGATACATATATCTGTAACTGCGCAAGAAGAAGAGACATATTCTGACTTCTTAGAGAGCAGATATGTTGCAGCAGACCCTCTGCCTGGCCAGAGAGATCTGACCAGAGAGAGCCTTGTGTCCAGAGCTTTCCAGGCAGTTTGCCTGGGAAGCTGTGGATGCAGAGTCTGCTTGGTAGGTATTAGAGCCTTTGCTGATGCTTAGATGCTTAAGCTTTCTCTGCATAGAAATTAGCATTCTTATAGATAAATAAAGCCTCTGATAAAACTTCTTGGAGTCAACCTTCACGTCATTATGCCTCACGAACGACCCAAGCATCAACAGTATACCAGTGATTTCAGCTTATGCATGACATAAGGGAATCATAAGAATAAAAACTTATCTATTTCGTTATGGCTCTTATTTCTATTTAAAACTTTTGCTTCAACAGCATTCCCACCATTTCTTCTTTCTGCCTTTTGTGCAAGTTAAACTTCAAAACTGACTGATAGCCCATTTAGTTATCAGTGAGCAGCTGATTGTAATGTTGGTCAGGGAGAGTTAACTTTTCCTCATGTTTTTTTATTTTCACTACATTTCTCAAAATTAGTTACCAGAGGTGGTTATTAGCTAGTTTATTTTAAAAAACCCCACCGAACAAAAAACAAACACACCAAGCTTCTGCAGAGAATGAATAGCTTTATGTTTAAACAGCAGAGTTGCAGATCAAGGAACTCCAAGTCAGTTGTCAGCTTACCAGAGTGTTATGCTAATGTGAAGGAGTAAACAAAATGAAGTATGCTGTATATACAAGCTTAGCACAACTAATGATTGTTATGGAAGGAGTGGTTGGCTTACAATAGTAAACCCTTTTTTCTGCCCTTTTATCTTAGTATTAGATATTTACTAACTTAATTACATTCTCAGCATCAGCAAATAATACCAGCTGTGCAGATAACTCCTGACTTCAGAAAGGCTGAGCTATCCATCATTCTTCATGCTTTCTGATACATAAGTGTACATTTCTGCTCCCTACCTCTGACTCTGATCTCATGCTTTCACCCACTCTTGTTTCATTCCCTGCACATTTCCTATATAGTAGCTAGGTGTACTTCTAGTACCTGTCCACTCACTTTTGTTCTGGTTGGTCCCTAGGAAGCTTCAATAGATCTGTTTGTGGAACCTGTGTCTCTGGATGGTACTAGCAGGATCACACAATCAAGTTCTCTTTTTTACCGCTGGTTGCAGGGCATCTGGGAGTATTAGATAAACTCTGCTTCAGCCACAGACTTCTTCAAGAAAGGGACTTCTACCATGTATTCATCAAATAAAAAATTAAACAGTCAACCTAGTTGTTGCCTCAAGTTGCCACTGTACTGTAAAGTCATGATCACACAAGTATACTTTAATCCCTAATATTTTATACAATTTATAGTAGTGATAAACCTGCTAGATGTACAAAAAAATATTGCAGGGTTTTCCCCTTGAAAGGACTTAATTTTCAAAAAGTGGAAGGAAGCAATTGGTCCATTTGAGGTGCCATAAGGCAGCTGGTTATCCAGATTTTTTAACAAATTTTAGTAATAGAACATAATATGAGACTTAAGTAACTCTTCAAGAAGAAGAATATACTATGGATCACCTAAACAATCCAATAAGTACATTGGTAAACTGATCTGTATTGGTTAAGTTCCTTTACTCCTCTCCCTACCCTGTTTATTGTTTTTAGATGTGCCATACTTCCCAGCAACTGACAAAACATTGTTCTGGTTTTTATTCACAGCTTTTTGAAGGAGTCAATAGACATAAGGAATATAGAGCCATTTCTTTGCTACTATCAAGGCTGGAATTTTTAACTAGCATTATTGTATGTGTTTAATGAACGTTTAGATCTCTTATCATAACACTTTTCAGTTCAGAATAAAGGCAGGTTTGTTTCCCATTACAGAGTATACAGTAAGAATAAACTATTTTATTTGAAACTGTTTCCTTACATGAACTGTTTAGGCTGAGAAACAATTCAGTCAAGCATCATGTATGCTTTCTATTTTATAGCAGAATATTATTATCTGAGATTAAGCCAGACTGTAACGGGTTGACCTTGGCTGGACGCCAAGTACCCAGACAGTCTCTCACCCCTTCCCTTTTACCAATGAGGTGACAGCAACTCGTGGGTGTTAAGACAAGGCAGTTTAATACAAGCAGAAAAGATTTGTGCACACAAGAAGCAAAGCAAAGGAAAATCTAATCTCTATTTCACATTCCACGAGGTCAGCTCGTGTCCAGAGAAGCAGGGCCCTACATGTTGATTGTCCCTTCAGCAGGCAGCCATTGGAAACAATCAAATGCTCCTGACCCCCATTCCTTTCCTTGGCTTTTTATCTGAGCTGATGTCATATGGTCTGGAATATCCCTTTGGTCAGTCTGGGTCACCTGACCTGCTCGTGTCCCCTCTGCCTCTCCCTCACAGCAGCCAAAACAGCGGAGTGTTATCTCCTAGCACTGCTAAGGCTGCTGGGGCTCGGATAGACCCCGTACACAAACGCAGTAGATAATGTTGCAATATTGAAACAAGTTCTCAGTAGGTAAAATCAGGTAATGCTACTACTATATGGAAAAGGGAGATAATCTAAAGAGTTGTAAATAAAACCCAACATCTTCTCAGAAAGAGAACTGCCCTATGTTTTTTCTATACAATCTAACCAAAATACATTCAACAAGTGAACCCTATTAACTTTTAAAAACAGAACAGCTGACAAAGTACAAATCAGTTGATTTTTTTCCACCAGCAAATGGTCATCAGGTGTCTTGAGGCAGTTAAAAGGGAAAGAGTTGGTTGGCATACTACTTATTCTGTGCATTATAAAAAGAGGAGAATCAAATTTCTGTTGACTGCTTATGAAAATTCAAATAAAATATTTGCTGCTATTTTCTTAATTTATTTGTATATTGTACTGAAATTGTGGTTTTTTGTTTGAAATATATTATGGGAGGAAGACCTGGCCTCCATGAGAAGTTTCCTGCTACAGCTATGTGGGAAAGGCGTAGTGCAGGCTTGCCCTGGGATTTGACTCTAACTCAGTGGATCTGGCATTTATGAGGTGAGTGAGTAGTGGCTGAGATACTGAAGAAGGACTGAGAAATTTCATGAGTGAATCATAAAAACTTTCTTGAGGTAGCAGTACTTAACAAGGTATACAAGAGAGTGGTTTGTGCTTTGTAGATGTGTCTTCTAATACTGAATTGGTTTTGGCTGGTGTTCTGTTAGGCTGAGAATTGAGTTTAGGGGTTTTTTCTGTTCAGGTGATACTAGGCTGACAAAAAGAATCTGTCTTTCTCAGTATGAAGTGTGTTTGAAGTTGAGGAAGAAATGTGAAGTCATTGGTGGTAAACTTCTAACTACTGTTGTACTCCTAAGACAGAATGCAAGCAAGTTTCATGGCTTTGTGCTTTTAGTTGTATATTTGCATGTAGAGTTGAATTTGCTGATGTCTGAGACTATATGTTTTATAGTGTATTTTGTAAATACTCAGTATTACTTGTAGGCAGAAGTTCTGTCCAGTGGATATTATATTTTATCTGATCTTTCCTTCTATATTCATGTGCATTGATGCCTAAACTTTATCTAAACAAATCCCATACCGGCTGTAGATGCTTTGCTATCAATGTGTTTAGAAATACATTGTTTTAAATAGGAATCCAAGAATTAACCTGCTATATATTGATGCCATGAAGCCTATATTATATTACAATTTTCTAGTAATTTTGTAGAAGCTTTCTAAAGTATAGTTTATATAGTTTTCAGTTCTGCTAAGAGTTTTCTACAAACAGCTTGTATTTAGATCTAGCTTGTGCAGCTATATACACACCAGTTGGTCTTATAGAGGCTGAAGACATACTGTTTAATTGAGTGACTTTGCTGATTGTAAGCTATATTTGTTCAACTGGCAATCATAGAACCAATATGCAGAAGCTCTTATGTGCAGAAGGTGCAGCAGGGTCAAAGGTTCTGTGGTCAAACCAGTATATAACCTGTCCCTAAACCTGACAGATACATCCCTAAAGTAATTTTGTTTCAGAAAAAAATTTATGTTTATAGATTATATATTGGAAAATAAGAGAATTTTTTTTAAGCCCTTGACTAAACTTCCTGCTACATCCCCACATACTTGATTAAAAATTATTTTAATCAGAGAAAGCAAAGATAAATTTTTACTTGGCAACTTGATAATAAACATAATAAAATAATGCACCTTTAAAAAAATCTACTTTTGTGAATGTGCTCCTGACAATGTAAAAATATGGTCAATCCTCTAGAGAGCTCACAGAGTTGGTAGATGTGGATAAGTAGTTCTCTAGCTACCATAGCTGATGTTACTTCTCTGGCTTGCCTACTCCACTATTTTCTACAAGTGAAGCAGCATACTTCCACTCGAAACAGAAGAAACGCTAGCTGTATTGAAAAATTAAACTGTGTGGGAGATAGACACTTCAATAGGGTTATTGTTCTTTTACAGACTCATTTTCATTTTTTTAACTCCAGTTCATATTGTAAAATATTTTTATTACAAAGCAATCTACCATTGTTAGTAAGAACAAACTTGTAGTAAGAACCATTCTTATTTTCTGCAAGATTATTTTCTTTGCTGTTCTTCAGCAAGTTGGTTTCACTAATTTTTCTTTAACCCTAGGTGAATCCAATTTCCAGAGTATCTATCTTTAGTTCATCAGACACTATAGTTGTCCAAGAATCATTACTTGAGCCTTGCTTTTCAAAGTTTTAAAAGCTCTATATTCATTCCTTCCTAACATGTTTTTGTTGTATTATCAGTTCTCAAGTCCCACGACGGAAGAATGTTTTCAAGGGCACATTGGATGTTGAAGCTTTCACAAAAATTCATGCATTAATGATTTGTGTGATTTGTCAATCACCTTAAGTAAACACTTCAATGTTTGTTGTAAATAACTCATTATAAAATTAGCAATTAATTCTTGGTCTAGCAGTTGCTAAAAGTGAGGTAGTGTTTGGCAAAAACATAAGGGGAATGTTTGAATGCAAATGACAAAGATGAGAGAGATGCCTTGGTTCATTAACTAGAATCAGCAAGATTTTCAACATCAGGATATGCACATACAAACAGCTGCCTAATATTTTAGCTAAAGTAGTCTGTTAAGCAGTCTTCTATAGCTTGGAAATTAAGCAAGACCCTTGTGTTCAATTGCAACTGAACAAGTAATTGTGTAAACTTAACCCTTTACCTACTGCTCAATTTTATGAATGATAAACTGGTACAGGCCTCTACTCATAATTACTGATAGCATTGATCCAAAATATTCAAGACCGTAAAGACCGTCCAACTCTAGTTTTAAAGTTTGTTTTTCAGTGACAAAGGTTCTTCATGGTATGTGTATCCCAAAGTCCTTTGACTGGCACTTTTTGACTGCATTGTAAAAGGTGCTGTGAAAAAAGTAGTCTCTCCTAAAGGTTCTCTAATCATTATTTTCTGATCTAAAAATCCTCGGTTATTGAAGTGCTCCTATATTGTTCATGTAGTTAAGACTAAACTTACAATGATTTTGCCAAATAAAGTAGAACCTAGTAGCACAAAGTTGTGCCTTAATCTGCTATTTATGGGGAAGGGGTTTTTTTGCTTTAACAACAAAGGACTCCTCATGTGGTTGGTTACCTCTGTAGGTAAATTATTGTTTTGCAACTGAAATCATCCTCCAGGGATTCAGTGACTACTTTATTGATCTTTTGCTGTATTCGGTCACATTATGACAAATAGCAGGAGCTGATGGTGTTTCTCTGCTCACAAAACTCTGCAGCATTTCTAGTTTTGTTTCTACTAATGGTTGTGGCTTTTGTTAGTACTATCTGTTGGGTTTGACACACACTGCTCTTTTGATCATATTTCTGCTTCCAGGAGTGCTTTACATTGAATTACTGCAAAGCAATTACTATCTCCTGGAATATATATAGTCAACTTGAACACCAAATATTTTCTTAAACAGCTCATGTATGAATCCATGGCAATACTTGCTATTTTTTTTCCTGTGTATTAAAAATATTGCTTGGGTGGTAAATCAGCAATGGGAACTCTTTTCTGAAAGATTTATATATTTAAGCTGCTTTAGGCCTAATTAGTTAGCCCAAAAGTCAAGTGGAATGAAGATATAATCATCTACATGTTGCAGCTGAATTCACACTGACACAGTTCTGCATCTTCCATCACTGCCTCAAGGAAAGGAGACTTGGAGGGTCTGGGAAGACACTTTAAATTTCAAAATTGCTTATATTTTCTGAGTCTCTGATAGTGAAATATCGTGAGAAGTAAATTGAAAACTCAAGAACTTTCAGGGAGTGAGGGTGGGAAGGGAGCAGGCATTTTTTAATGTTATTTATAACTCTCATGTGGAAGGAGGGTTTCCTTTAACCCTTTGTGTTTGATTGGCTTATCAACACACCAGAAAATCCAAGACCCTTGTGCCTGATCAGTCTGTCAGTGTCCCATTTTGGGGACTCCGGTGAATGGTCCACTGTGTCGGAGGATGGTTTGAGAAACGTGTTCAGAGACACATACCAGCAGCGTATGAGAACCAAGTCCTTTATCATGATTGGGAAAGAGATGCCCTCCCAGATCTTCTCACTCTTAGTCGAGGATGTTATCTACTGCTAGCGATTGCTAGTGCCCATGAGTACTCAAAGTAAAAAGTTCATGGAATAACACACTTTATTAATAAATATGCTGATAATAGAANGGAATCATCAAGAAATAGATTTTGTGAACGCCAATGCATTCCATCCAGAAGGTAGCAGCTGCATTTCTCCCTATAGCTTTTGTACTGTTATATCTTCTAGAAGGTGAATATAACTTCCCAGTTTCGTCTTATTTCAACCTCTGTTACCATCCCACTATGACTTAGTCTATGATTTAAGTAGTGTTGTTCTGGTGTGTCCTGAGATGTGAGATGATGCTGGAATNTATGCTGATAATAGAAAATTCTGACAGGCTAAGGTCTGAAGGCTGCCATTGATAGTAACTGACTGCAAAAGTTAATTTAAAGCAATATACAGAAAACTTCTAATCCCTAGCAAAAGCTAAACAAAAATAATCCTTTATCACACATACATACTAGTAGGCATCCCTGTGAGGGGGAACACAGGTTCTGGTCATTGACTGATACTAGAAGTTCTGATGAAGTCTTCCCTAACTTCTCCCCAATCCTAAGTCACTTTTATGTTACTTCTTTACATTTAGGTAGAGCTCGAGTGACTCTAATCCTACATACCTTTGTTACTGATTGGGGTAAAATTCACTTCACAGTTAAAGATCAATAAAATACAGAGTGCAAGCTAAGGGAGGGGTAGTCATACCTTGGAGGCAGGTGACTTTGGGATGGAGGTATACATTAATATTACAAGCAGATTGTAATGAACTAGGTTCATCTGAGGAGAGTGATTTTTGCCACTGTTGTTGGCTCAAGAGCAAGGTATCTCCTATCTTCCTTGGCTGACAACTGGTGTGCAGTTTATCAGTTGCACGGTACCATCAAGATCCTCTCCCTGCAAGGACTACAGCAAAGCCTGACAGCAGTGTCTCCACTCCATTCCACCTTCAGTTTCAACCCTTTTGGCATGTGCTAAGTTTGCAGGCTGTGCTGTGTGGGGAATCATCAAGAAATAGATTTTGTGAACGCCAATGCATTCCATCCAGAAGGTAGCAGCTGCATTTCTCCCTATAGCTTTTGTACTGTTATATCTTCTAGAAGGTGAATATAACTTCCCAGTTTCGTCTTATTTCAACCTCTGTTACCATCCCACTATGACTTAGTCTATGATTTAAGTAGTGTTGTTCTGGTGTGTCCTGAGATGTGAGATGATGCTGGAATGATTCCTCTCATCTTTCTCTGTT
>WEIV01016009.1:29177-108081 GCA_013390005.1 Calyptomena viridis | reverse complement strand
GTCCCTCAGTACAAGAAAGACATTGAGGTGCTGAGGTGTGTCCAGAGAAGAGCAAGGAAGCTGATGAGAGGTCTTGAGCACAAGACTTACTAGGAGCAGTTGAGGGAGCTGGCATTGTTTATCCTGGAGAAGAGAAGGCTTGGGGAGATCTTATTGCTCTCTAGAACAAAATGAAAGCAGGTTGTAGCAAGTTGGGGGTTGGCCTCTTCTCCCTGGTAACAAGTGACAGGGGAGAAAGAAATGGCCTAAAGTTATGCAAGGGGAGGTTTAGATAAGATGTTAGGAAAAAATTCTTCACAGAAAAGAGTTAAGAACTGGAACAGGCTGCCCAAGAAGGTTGAGTCACCATTCCTTGAGGTATTCAAAAGATACGTAGATATGATACCTAGGGATTTGTTTTGGTAGTGGATTTGGCAGCATTAAGTTTATGGTTGGACTCCATTTCAAGGATCTTTTCCAATCTGAATGATTCTATTATGTTCAAATGTTTATATTCACACACACACAACTCAACACAAACAAAATGTCATGCCAGCAAAAAGCAATCTAATTGGTAGACTGATAGTGCTGTTCATACATTTAAGACTATATCATGTATCTTTCCCACTAGTAGAAATATCTGATGGAACTTATCATGTGGAAATACTAACATTATCAGGTGATACAAGGATAAAACTTATTTAATACTAGGTATGTGTTTGATGGGAATAAAAGTCCCTTGTGGAAGGATAATAAAAACATTTTTATCAGCATTGACCGTTATTACTCTCACTGTAATAGTAAGAGAAAACACCTTGCGTTTTGTAATAATAAGTTACGATACACTACTCTGGATACAGACACATCATCTGCCATGGCACTTAGGATCCATAGTTTATCAAATAACATGTAAGTTAAAGAAGGCCATTTGTAGAAGATGATGGAATATGTCTCAGGCATGCTCACCCCCAAGGCAGTTTGAAGCATAAAATCTGAGATAAAGGTTGGCTATATTGAAAAGAAAATATAGTACTCAGTTTACTTGCCTACTCAATGGTCTTCAAATATAAAATATCAGCTCTTTGTAAACATGAATCTTACAGAAGGTAAAGTTAAAAGTATCTAGTGTTGAAATGCGTATGATTTTATCTTTTCTGAGGTTTGGTTTTCTTAACATTTTTGTGAATGTTTCATTTAGAGAATGCTCTCATGTGGAATAACTGCAGTGGTGTTAATAATAACTTTGGCTTATAAGTAAATATTTTGGGCAAAAATGTTTTATGTTCTACTGCTGTCATTCTAAACTTAATCTAGAATATTCAGATTAAGAATAGAACATTATATTGGGGGGTTGTTTAATTTTATTTGCTTAAGTCTTGGAGTTACGTCATTTAAGGTGGGAAAATATTCTAATAATAAGGATAAAAAGAACATAGCTTGCTGAAGTCCCTCGAGTATACATCTCTTAATTATAAGGTGCTTGTAATTAAAACCCCTTGTAAACTGTCATTTTCATAGTTCTGTAAGTTACTGCTTCTGTATGAAGTTAATTATCCCATTTATAATAAGAACAACTGAAAAGCAGTAAATGAGATTTTCAAACTGGAATCCCTGTGAACTATCAGTAGTCTTGTGATCCTCCATTTCCAAATAGTACTGTGTATTCTTTATAGGGCTACCTGCCTTCTCATTGATATGAAGCAGCAGAAAAAGCAGATTGGTCTGAAAATTTTTCGGAGGCCACAAGAAGGTTATTTGTAGAAATGTTTCTCCTACATTTCAAATATATTTGTCCTTTTTCTGCTTTCTCCAGCTTTTCTCTCGTTATAACAGGATAATTTGTAATATGCTTCTGGTACCTTTTTCTTTTCTCAGTTATTATAATGCTTCCATTTCTAACCTTCAATTTATGTTCCATTGTGTCTTACTGAAATTTTTTCCTATTGCACACATTCCCCAGCTCAGACAGCTTTATTATCATGCCTTTTTCAATTCACTAAGGACACCTTTACATTCTGATGGAAACATAGTTCTTCAAAACATAGATGACCTAAATCTTAAGGAGAAATGTAGGATCATTTCCCAAGAAGATTTCTGTTTCATTGTGTGATCCTGGAAGATCATTTTTAAGTATCACAGATATGAAATTGTTATAAAATGAATTTCCCATGAAAGTGACCTCTCACCCATGAGAGATTAAACATTTGCTTTTTATGTATCATCCCTTCTCAGTGAGAATTATGCCATGTTGCACTGGGAAAATATATTGGACATACTATTTTATGTTATACCGATGTGGAAAAATAACACTAAAATGTTCTTTAAAAAAGATGAAATAATTCCTATTTCGGTTAGTATTTATAAAGTGACATATTGTCTAAAAAATAATAAAGGAACACTTGAAAAACATTTGACTTACAAAAATTCGAGGTTTCCAAGACTTTGCAATACCAATGCAGACAACAAAATTAATAATAACCTTGCTTCTTTGTGTGTTCGTTATGATAGAGTTCAGTGCAGTGATCATGGGGCCTCTTTTTTGATGTACATTTCTGTTTTTTGTCCACAGAACAGAGTGCTTTCTCAGGGTGGTCCATATCCAAGTATGACCCTAAGTTTCTTTCTGAATGCCACTCGTACCCTGTTTGAAAACTGAGTTAAATTTTCTTTTGTTAGTCTCCTGCAATCACAATGACTCATTTCAAACTAACTTCTTTGCAGTCCCATTCCAAAAGGAAACTCTTGCTATCCCGATGACATAGGTTGGAATAAAAGAAAAAATTTAGGTTACGAATATTACAAAATTGTAGGCAATTGATTCATGCTGTTTTGTATTGCAGTGATTACATAGGTTCAGAACACTGATTCCCATTGACTTTGGCAAAACAGGGAATGCTGGAAGTCTAATGTATAAAAGCACTGAAGGTCTTACACTAAGAGGAAGCAGGAACATGCAGACTGTTCTTAGTGCCCTTTGAACTGTGTGACAGGCTGGTTTCAGAGCTGGGTCGCCTCAGTCACTTTCTTTTTGTCCTGTGGGAACAAAGATGATTTGATTGAGTTGATTAAGTTACTTGACTTGTCTTACAGGTAATCTGATTGATCTACTGTAATACTTTCTTCTTTCAAGAATGAGCTGGTTCTTGTGCACTAAAGCAAAAGTTGTATTCTGGGGTCCCCTTCACTGCCCCCTATCTAAACTTGTTCCCTTTCAGACCCCATTACAAGGTTTTCTCTTCTTGCTTTGACTCCTCTTGCTCTAGCCTGACTCTGTAATGAAAGAAGTTAACCAATAGTGGAAATAATTTATATTCACGAGGACTGTGAGTTCTGGCATGCTTTTTCACTTCTGCTAGAAGTTTTTGAGCCAAATATGACTGGTAGAAATGCCCTTGATCTTCTGGTAGATTCGGTAAGTTTCTTGTACACCTTTGTTTCTTCCTACTACTCCCATCCCCTAACAGCTCAGCTGAGGTCATGTTATGATCAAAGTTGTATGTGTAAGAAGACAAAACTTAAGGCAACCCTACAATCATCACTTACCACAGTGAACAGTTCTTGTGCAAATACATTTTGCAACTGAGCAGGGAGAATTTCTAGAACCAAGGGGAGCACAGGACGGCACCAAGACCCCTGTGGAGCCAGCAGCTTCCCCTAGAGCAGTGACATGGTGTGAATGGAGCCACCAGTGATAGTGACTGCTCCCACAAGGGGACCAGGAGTGCAGCAAATGGAGCGGGCAGACAGGGCATGGCACTGCAGTTTGCCTAGAAGAGTGTGCAGGTATTGCTCCTCTCTGAGCATCTAAAAGCATCTAACAGTCAGCAAACACACAGAAGTTGGTGGAGAAGGGCACAAAAAGATCTTTTTATCCTCAGTCTTATTAGTGTGCAGTCCCTTGGGTAAGGTTTTAACAAAGTGCAGAGTTAGTTCCTCTGTAGCTACTGAAGCCACCACACCACCCATGCCAGAGGCCTCCAGACAGACAGACCTTCTGACAGTAGGTGTAGCTCTTCAGGTCTCTCTCAGATTCAGGAGTGCCTCACACCTCTCTGTGAGGCTGGAGCTGACAATCATTTCTTTTGGAGAAGGTGTGTTGTTGTTGTTGCTAACCTGTGTTACCAGGTGAAGGAGCTACAGAAGGAAGTGAACAGCCTGCACAGTATTCATGAGAACCAGTGAGAGATTGCTAGGTTATTCTTGGAGATGCTATAGTCTCGGGAGTCTCAAGCCTCCACTGACAAATATTTATCAGACATTAATTTAACTGATATAGGAGAAGGCAACACACTGGTGAAGCTGTTGCTTTTAGTTGTTGTTACTTTTTAAAAAGTAAGAGGACTAAGTCACTGTAACAGCTGTACCAGACCAATACACTTAAGTTAGAGAAACATAAAAATAAAAATGTGTACTCAAATGTAAATCAACAAAAGTGGAAAAAGAGAACATTAAAAAAAAAAAAGACTTAGTTGTAAATGAAAAATGTTAAATCAATGCCAAAATCAATGCCAAAGAGGTGGTTCATGCTTATTTTTCTTTAAAGGAAAACTTCAGTTACAGTGTTGTCTCTTAATATTCTTTTGCTTTCTTGAACCTCTGCTTTCTCAGAAATTGGATCTCGCATCTAACCAATGGTGGAGGTTTGGAAAAGTCTTTTGTAGGAATGCCACCTTGAAAATCCTACACAGATGGAATATTTACTCCAGTACATGTTTTTTGCTATAACTCTTATTTCTTTTATTGTATTTTGAATAACCCCTGTAATTGCATCACAGCTGTGTGTATAAATAGGAGCTTCAAGGACTTTTAATGTTTTTCGGATGAACTTCAGAGATATATTTTCATCTCTGTCAATTCCTCTTTTGGGGCATAAACACTACTTTCTGAGATGGAAAATAATGAAATCATATTCTGCTGTTACATTGAAAACTACTAACAAAGATCTCTGGTCAGAGTACTTCTCTTCTAATCCTTCCATTGCCTGGGAAAGCACTCAAAATGTATGGATTGCCTTTAGACCATTTTACTACTGAACCATGTTATCCTAGTGTGATTCCTCTCTCTTCTCACTTTGTCACTGATGTAATAGAAGGAAACTAAGTAATTACAATTAAACTGATGTTAAAACTAAAAGACTATGCTTTCAAACACATAATAGAACTTGATCTAGATCCCCTTAAGCTTGAAAACCCAGAGTGAGTGATAAATTCTTCAGAATAAGTTGTCACAACAAGACTCTCCAGGAAAGCATAAATTTGACATGAACGAAAACACCATTCAAATTATGCCAAGTCTTTGCACTTCCAGTAATGTGAACAATAGTTTGTCTCCTGATAGTCTATCCTTCAGAGATGTGAGTATTGTTGTCTAAATTTTAAATATCTTTATAAAAGTGACAAATGTTTTATTCCATTAGTTAGAAGTATAAGAATCTCTTCTACTCCTTCTACTCTGAGAAAACAAATAAGATCAGATATAAGGGCTTTTCTAGCAGGGTTCTTTCCATTCAATCCACAGATCATGAACACATCTAGACTTATTTTTTCTATGTAGGAAAATGTTATTTCTTTTCAGAGGTATTAAAACTCCCTTGTTTTGCTTTTGTTCTTGGCAATGTTATTCCATGGCTATCATGCATGATCAATACTTATTTACTGCAGGAAATGTCCAAATTTTCAAGTCTTATTTTGCACTGGTAAATCTTGAAAGATGGCAGAATATTCCGATAGGAAGCTGTGATCCCGTGGAATGCCTGTGCTGGAGCAGGCTCCTGGCAGGACCTCTGGAGAGAGGAGCCCACTCTGGAGCAGTTTTGCTGTGACAATTTATGACTCTGAGGGACACCTGCTGGAGCAGAGAAGGATTATGGGGGCCAAGCCCTGCCTCTCCCCATATGTAGGAAACCCTTGAGGAGAATTAGAGAATATGAATCATGATTCTATGAAGGTAGGAGTGTGGAGAGGAAGGAGGTAGAAGGAGCATGGTTTAAGATTTATTTACTACTACTTTACACTGATTTTTGATCGACAGTAAATTATATTATCTTCTCTGAATCAAGTCTGGTTTGTCCAGATCGTAATTGGTAAGCGATCTCCCTTTCCTTATCTCAACCCATGAGTTTTTCAGTGTATATTTTTATCCCGTCCAGTTGAGGGGGAGGGGGTGATGGACTGGCTTGATGGGCACCCAGCCCCCAGGCAAGGTCAACCCATCACCACTGTTTATCTATGCCTTATCTATGTTTGTCTATGTTATGTTTATCTATGTCTAGTTTACCTGCCTTAGCAAACCCCATGTCCATGCCCCGAAACAGTGTGTCTGGCTGGGCCTGGACATGTCTGCCTGCAAGATGTCTCACAGACAGGCAGAGGGTCTGCTCTCTAAGATGCCTACAAGATGTCTGCTGCCTTCTTCTTCCTATGCAGTTACAACTATATAAGACACTATATTGTTTATATTAATCAACCAATGACCTAAAGATCAGTTTCTCCTTGTCCAACCACAGGAATCAGGCCATGTCCAGTCACAGCCTCACTTCTACACGTGCTCAGGCAAAAGGTAGCCTGTCCAGGGGGTCTTGTGGCAAAGAGACACAGTGACAAGGTCGTGGATAGATCCTCAGAGGGTGAACCCTGATGGCGGTTTATTAACCCATTATGTACGGTGACTCTATAAAGACTATTGGTGCTTGGAAAGACATGGACAGACATAACTGGTCACCTAATATGTGGCGGGTTAACATTTGTGTTGATGAAATATAAACATGTATAATTGGATCATTAAACAAAACAGTCCGTCATTAGCTCAAAGGGAGGTCACATAGACAGCCTTCCACCATTAACAGGATGTGCTGAGTCATGTAGTTTTAAGGTTTTAGCATCTTTTAAGGCCACAGATCAGCTAGGCCCAAATCCAATCCATCACCATAGGGACAGACAGGCCAGCTGTCCGCCCCACAGGAGTATGGAAAGCGATTATTTTGGTATACAGGGAGAAGCTCTTACAATTTACTTGAAGTTATTTTAAAGCTAAGAAGAAGCAGAGTAACCAGCATGCATAGTGTAGTGGGTTAAAGGATTCTGGAAAACATCCAGCATGTCTTCACATGTAACATTAAAAATATTATTAACCATGTTGCTTGGAGCCTACTAAGACTGAATACTAAGAAATTAGAGGCTTTCAAGATGTATATGGAGAGACTCTACAGCTACAGGTTCTCTATCTTTTTGGGGTTTCGATATACCCTCAAACCATCAGTCCTAGCACAGAATAAGACATGAGTAGCAGTAGGCAGCTGCAGTGTCCAATGGAAGCACAAACTGCTTTGTGCTGGTGGAAACTACTTCCAGCTGACTGGTGATGATGAAATGCCAGGGGTGGGGGAGAAACCCCACTGGACACCAAAACTGTATCTAACCCATCAAAGTACACGCATGTTCAGGTCCTGCACCTCAGCAGTTGTCGGGGCACATGGAAGAGGGTGGGGTGCCATGTTGCATCTGCATCCCTCTTCTTGTCTTGCCAGAGCAAGTTTAACAGCTTGTGTGTACACCCTGAATTGGAAACCGAGGAAGCTGGGAATGAGGATGGTGGAGACTGGGTGTTCATTTAATGGTGTGCTGAAGATTCCTGGGGCATCTGCTTCTGTGCCCGACTTATGGGCGCAGGTTTTTGTGGGTTGGCAGCAAATTAACCAAAGACATGTTTGAGGGCATCCTGCCTACAACTGCCTATCACTGTTCTCCATTATGGAGAAATGAGGGACCACTAGTAAAAAAAGCTCATTCTGTGGAAACCTTTGGTAGATCCACAGAAGAGCCTTCTGTATTTCTTTTCATCCTTGCTTTTTCATTGCATAAATTCTAGGGTATCAAAACCTGTGTTATCAATGTTAAAAAATAAAATTATGAAGCATATTTGTAAGAACTAATTTCTGAGTCCTCTTTACTCCTGAACTTTGTTTTTAAGCCACAAGATCAAAGCAAAGTGAGGAGGAGAAAAGTTTGCCTAGAATGAAGTTCATTGTTTTGGGTTGAGATTAACATTTTTGTTTTTAAGACTGGTGATAGCAGGAGAACTGGATAGCAGCTGAAGTGGAAGGAAAAAACCTGAAAATTTCAAGTGTTGAAAATCATTTGGGTGAGAAGGCTGATTGTGGAGACTTAGTAATACCTGTAATTAAACACTTTATACGAGGGTTGAAACTGAACCAGGTTTGAAAAAGTATCGTTTACAAATTGACTGGTCCTCAAAAATGAGCAAAGCTGTAGATCATATGTCTGAAAGTACTGAGCAAATAGAAACTAGACAGGCTCCAGCATATGAATTTTTTGCATGTAATCACTAACACTTTAGTTGTTGTAAGACACCTGTCCTAATTCTATAAAAACTGATGTAGATTAGGGCAAACTAAAACAATACTGGGGACTTTAAGCAAGAAGAAGGTATTTGAATTGGAAATAAGGCATTTGAGGAACTTTTTGTCAAGGATAATTTGGGGATTAGAGAGAACAATTAGGAAAGTGTTTTAGATTCTACTAATTTTGAGAGACTGTTTATGTATTTTTAATTAGTTTTTGCTAGGATTGCTGAATTCAGATTTTTTTCACACAAAGTGATAAGATTAGTCAGATACAGGATTCATGCTTAGTAAATTTGTGCAGGCTGCTTCCATGCCCTTCATATGCCTAGAAATTTCTTTGAGGGTACCTGTGATCTTAGAGATGGAGATGTGGCTAACTTCAGTTTTCCATTCTAATTCTTAGATGTTCTCCTATTCACTGCAGTCTTTTCAAGCTGATAGAACAGCTTTGCGATGATTTTAGCCAGCTTATTCTGCAATGCTGAATATTTGATTAGCTACTTTGGAGTTGTTCATCTTATTCAAGCAGCCCCTGGCTAATTTTTTTTTTCTCTGATCACACCCTTTTCCTTCAAACTAGGCTACCAAACACATGGATTTAGGACACTAGCTTGCCACTATAAGCCTGCAGGTAAAAAAGAGGCCAAGTACATCAGTCTTTGCTTCATTACTAGATTACCCACCCCACTGACTACTGAACCAAAGCTTTTCTTGGCTTTCCTTTTGCTGCAGTGTACACTGTACCTTCCCACTGCTCCTCACTTACCCTTCCATTTTCAAGTCCAGTAAAGCATTGAACTTTCAAATGTTCCTACAGCTCTTCTTTGTAAAAAATATGTCACTACTTCAACTTCTCTGAGCCTGTTTCCTTGCATTTGAGCTTAGTTGGGGTCCTTTATCCTGTCTGGACATTTTCTGCTATGACTGCTCATTTTCTTGCACTTAGACTATTTGATTCAAAACTTGACTAATTTTTTTGATCATCTGTGCTTTATGGAAGCTATCCTTGAAGTTCAATATGACTTCATGAGCTCCTCTGTCCTTTGGGCAATCTTCTATGAAATCCTCTCAGCAGTTCCCTAAATAGAGTGAAAACAGTTCTTCTGAAGTCTAGGCTTTCTCCTGCTGCTTGCTTTCCTATCTTACTTCAAGATCTTTACTTCTTCCATCTAAAGGTTACAACAGCAAAGTTTGTCAGTGATTATTATATCCCTAACCAGTACTTGGTATGTAGTAAAGCGTCTTCCTGGCTTATCTATCCCCTACTTTCTTAGAGGAAAAAAAATTGCCAATGCACTTCTGAAACCTTCTGGATAAGGTGTATTTCAGAGTGTTGATTTTTCAGTAGATATTTGGCTGGTTAAAGTCTTCTACGAGAATGAAAACTTGTGACTGGGGCATCTCCTAACTGTCTGAATAATGCTTAGTCGATTTTGAATAATGCTTAGTCTATTTTGAATGTTGTTATTTCTCTCCGATTTCATGTCCCAAACAGGATGTCCTTCCTAGAACTTGTTCTTCCCCCAAAAAATGTTAAACGACATTTCAAAGACCCCGAGAAAGATTTTTTTTCTACCATCCTAAATGTGAAAACTCATGTAGCTATGCTAAAATCCAGAAATATAAAGAATATAAGAAATCTTCAGGCATCAGTAGAATGCAATCACGTTTCTTCTCTTTTTCCTAAAAATCATGTATCCATCTGTCTCACAACTCCATTCATTAAAAACTCTCCCATCTTGCTTTTCTTATTTGTTGCCTCATTTTTGTCATGTATCACATCTGTTTCTTGCTGGCAGTCTGCTCTTTAAAGATCATTATGGGCTTGTAGAAGCCAAATCCCTTTGCCAGCTGCAGATCCATTCATTCTCTGACAGGATCTACCTGTTCCTCCTGCAGCCTTTCTCTTTGATTTGACTGAGAATCTCCCACAGGTCCCTGTCTTCTTCATCTGAGTCCTCAGAGACGTGTAATCACCCTTGATCTCAGTGTTCCCAGGCAATGTTGCTCATGCTTCTGTGATTGGAACAATGAGAAACAAAGAGCAGAAATTTTAAAGCTAGATGGGTTCCAGAAGTTTCTGCAAGGCTGAAGATCTGTACCCTGGACAAGCACTAAGCCTCCTTCAAACAGCAAATTTGATTGGAAGACAGATTTGTGTGCAAGGCTGTACCACTTTCTGTATTCTGACAAGTATTTGCAACCATTTCTTTTCAAATATGCACACATTCTAATGAAGACAAACCAATTATTTCACTGATTTTAGTGAAAATAAACCCATTTACAAAATCTAATTTCTTCTTGTAACTCTTCCTCAAATAGAAACTTTATTCTTTCCCACTGTTTCCCTTAAGGAACTGAATGGTCCTTTTCACATGATTGGAGACTTCTCTAATTATATGAAAGGACCTTTTAAGGAGAGATGAATTGCCTATTAATGTACACTGTTTATATGCCAATCTTGCAGTCAAGATTACATCTTTGATATTTCAGAGATTGTTACTTCAGTTCAAGACTCCTAAAATGTAATGGCTGTTATTTCTTTAAATTTTTTACCTTTTTGCAGCTTGTACAACAGTATGAAATGTGTACCTTATTTCCTGACACAAGTAAATGTGCAGCTTGCCCTAGAAGTTTGGATTAAAAGGCAACAGAATTTCAGGTCTAATGAATATGAAGGGCCAGTTTTTGCGATTCATATCAGCCCAGACTTCTGTTTGATGTTGGTGGAAGCTTAGGGAGATAAAAGAACTGAAATTTTAGACCCGATGCTGCTTAGCCATCTGCATTTGAATATTTTCCTTTCAGTAAGAGCCCTTTCAATCTGTTTAGGTAGCAGAATAACTGGACTGAACTTCTGTGCCTACAGAGCTTTGAATTTTCTGCATTTAGGAAATTGTCAGGTCCTTTAGCAGATGAAGTAAAGACTTGGTTTCCTATAACTAGCTATCAGCTTCAGAATTTTAACTCTTGATCCTAAGAAAATGGCTTAAAAGGTGATAAAAGGGAAGTGAGTAGGAAGTCTTTAAAACTAAAATTTTAATGGGAAGGACTAGAACAATCAAACACTCCATCCAGTGAAGAGTGGTATCCCGAAAGGGGTCTGTACTGGGTCCAATACTGTTCAACATGTGTGTCGGTGATGTGGATAGTGGGATCGAATGCACCCTTAGCAAGTTTGCTGACAACACCAAGTTATGTGATGGTGAGACATTCAAATCCAGTGGATTTGAATTTCACTGGATCTTGTTATTGGGTTGGAACCAAATTGTCGGGGGGGGAAGGGGTCAGACCTGCAGCCTCACAAAAGCCACATGGCAGGGCTGTCAATCAAAAGGCCCACCTGGTAGCCTGGCCACACCACATCCCCTGGAACCCCTAACCCAGCCTCTGATTGGCTACACTATCTCTCTAGACCAGCGCTACAGAGTGGTCAGTGAGCCAGAGGCCCTACCTGAGGGGGGGTGATTATGCTGGACAGATCACATAAATACAGCACATGCCTCCATCTCTTTCTCTTTTCCAGCCATCACCGTTTAAGGTACTTGTGGCAGCAACCTATTTTTCTCTTATTCTAATCTCCTTCTTTACTCCTTCCTTCTTACTCTTTTTCTCTTTCTTTACTCCTGTTTTCTTTTTAATCTCTTTTGGGTAACTTAAACTGATGGGTTACATTTACTAAGTGGCGTGAGTTGGTGTATGCTGAGTGCTTTGTGGAATGCTTCTTTTCCTTGGTTGTATATTGCCCTTTTAACTTTTGCCAAAATATTTGTTTTTTCACTAAATTAAAATAAATCTAATGCAACGTTTTCTCCTTATGCAATCTCAAAGTTTTAAAGAACCAAAAGTCTTTGCAAAATTTCGGGTAGTTGAAATTTTGAAGCCTTAAATATATTTTTAAAAGTAATACTCCTAGTTAAGCTTGTAGCTTCAGAACTGGGGTCTTACAGTGGTGCAGTTGACATGCTGGAGGGAAGGGGTGCCATCCAGAAGCACCTTGACAGGCTAGAGAGGTGGCAGATGCAAACCACATGACATTCAATAAGGTAAAGTGCAAGGTCCTACACCTGGATTGTGGCAGTCCTAGGCACACCTGCAGGTTGGGTGGAGAAGTGATTGAGAGCAGCCCTGCAGAGAAAGAGTTGGAGATGACGGTGATGGATAAACTCAATATGAGCCAGAAATAGGCACTCACAGCCCAGACAACCAACCAAATTCTGGGCTGTATCAAAAGCAGTGCAGCCAGCAGGTCAAAGGAGGTGATACTCTCCCTCTACTATCCTCTTATGAGGACCCCCCCCACTGTAGCGTATATGGTTCTGGAGCCTCCTACATATGAAAGACATGGAACTGTTGGAGCAAGTCCAGAGGAGCACCACAAAGTTGATAAGAGGATGAGACCACCTTCCTTACAAAGGCAGGTTGAGAAAATTGTAGTTTTTCAGCCTGGAGAAGAGAAGATTGTGTGGAGACCTAATAGCAACTTCCCAGTATCTGAAGAAGGTGTACAGGGAAGCCAGAGAGGGATTCTTCATCGGCAACCATGATAATAGGACAAGAAGTATATCTTGAAAAAAGTTGAAAGAGAGGAAATTTAGGTTATCTATCAGGAAGGAATTGTTTACTGTGAGGGTGATGAGATGCTGAAACAGGTTGTCCAGGGAGTTGTAGGTGCCCCAAACGTGAGTGTTCAAAGCCAGGTTGGATAAAGCCTTGAAAAACCTGGATTGGCGTGAGGTGTGTCTGCCCATGCCAGGGCAGATTAGGACTAAACCATCCTTAAGGTCCATTCCAATCCATTTTATGATTCTGTGATACTCATTCTGAGGTAAATGAATCTTACTCAGGCTTTTTATAAGCTGAATTACAAAAGGAAATGCATCTGGAAATTTATTAAAAATCAGAAGATAAAATTTCAAAACAAGTAAAGAACTGCATTTATTATTCACCTGTTTTTTTTTATAAGGGTAAATGAGGAACAATATACTATGCTCTGAAATTGTAATTCTGTGTTTGACACTAGGATTTGTCTCTAATCAAAAAATGCCCACTTCATTTAAGCAGCTATACAGAACTATTCTGATGGTCTTCCACACTAATTTATATTTTAGCTGCACAACCTTCCCAGTACCAGCTTTGAAAAAGAATGCTGTTCTAGCACCTTTTTCCTGTTCTTATGCTAAGCTATGCTTGTGAGCTGAATCAGATCCTCTCTAGATGAACAAGATCATTTCTGTAATCATGCTGCAAGAACAAGCCAGGCTTCTCCATTGCTCACTTAAAAATATTATGAGGAAGAATTACCTATAAAAAGACACCTGAAATCCACAAATTTACACATGAGAAGTGAGTGCCAGGTCTGACATGAAAGAGGTAACTGCCATGAGTCCTGTTAGTTGTACAAGATGAAGGATGAGTAGTGTTCAGAATATTAATTCTTTGGGTAGACAGAACAAATTCATGACATTCATCAGCATTTTTTTACTGTATTATGCATGTTTTGACAGGGTTAGAGTTAATTTTCTTTACAATAGCCAATATGGAGCCATGTCTAAGATTTGTGCTGAGCACTGTAGATAGCACAGGAATGCTGAGCAGTGCTTACAGAGACTTAAGGCCTTTTCTGCATCTCGCACTGCCCCAGTGGTGGGGCAGGGAGTTCATGGGAAGTTGTGAGGGGACATGGCTAGGACAGCTAGCCCCAACTAAACAAAAGGATATTCCACACTGTATAGCATTGTTTGGCATATACAGCTGGAGGACAAGGAAAGGGGGACATGTTCAGAGTTGGTGATATTTGTCTTCTCAAGTCACTGTTACATCTAATGGAGCCCTGCTTTCCTGGTGATGGCTGAACACCTCTCTGCTCATGGAAAGTGGCGAATGAATTCCTTGTTTCACTTTACTTGTGCCTGCAGCTTTTGCTTTCTCTGTTAAACTGTCTTTAACTCAGTCTATAAGTCTTCTCAATTTTGCTCTTCCTATTCTCTCCCCATCCCACTGTGAGGGAGTAAGTGGCTGTGCAGGGTTTAGTTGACAGCTGGGATTAAACCATGGAAACTGCACTGTATTTTCATTTTAATTCTAGGTGATTAAGGACTTCACACTAGGAAGATGCTTAATGCATCTGTAATGTTTTTCCTTCCAGTTGACTTAGCTTTTCCTGGAAATATGGCAATGTTAATTTTAGAGCACTGTTATAAACTGTTACAAACTCTGTCCTAGAAGCTGCAGATCATCCTTGCAGTCAGTCAGAAAAGTAAGATCTAAAAATACCTGATACCCATTAGTGTGCAGATACTAACTGGTCTTTAGTGAATAGGTATCAAACTAACTCATGACTGAAAACTACATTTGTTTTATGGGTTAAGTTGTTTTTTAGACCTCACTTTTTCAAAAAGTCCATTGTCAGTATAGCTAGTGGAACTGTATATTTCACAAGATAGTCTTAAGAAGTTATATGTCAGTCCTGTAATAGTAAAATATTCTTTTAAATTATTTTTTTATTATAAGTATTTTTTACAGTGAAATTTGGAAGGAACTAGGCTTTTGTGTTAAGTGCATGGTTGGAAATAATTTTCAGGTATTCAGGAAGTAGGGAAAAACTACGCCACTAAGCAAAAAAAATGCCTTCATATACTATTTCGTGTGATTGAGCATTCCCAGAAGTCATAAAGGAATCTTGGTTATCTATAATAAGGAAGATTTGATACATCATTTGAGGTTTGATGATTTTGATAAGAAGTTATTGTCAACTTATGGAATTTTAATAAAACATGTCTAAGATTGTGACCATAATTTTACAAATAAAAATTATTTGGATATGACTGAATTGATTATTTAGACACTTAATGTGTTATTGTCTTGGGGTGACTTTATATCCCACATTTGTCTTCCCTATGCCAGGAAAAAAAAAAATGAATCTTGTGCTTTTAAAACTGAGCCCCAAGAGGGGAGAGAAAAAAACTAGCTAGAGAAATCTTTTCAAAACAATTCTACTGTTTCAAGGTCAATTTTTCTATGCTGCTGTGCAGTTTTGGTTTTGTTTTTTTTTTTTTTCCAGTGGCCTGGGCTGAAAGGGGGGAGGAAGACACTGGCCTTCTAGTTTTCCAGGGAGAGTGCTGCCTGTTTTCTTCATAAAAAGAGACTTGGACTTCTGCATTTTCCTGGACTTTTGATTTCTTCTTCTTCTCTCCTGGACTTGTTGGGACATCGGAGTGTCAAGACCTCACTGGGAGGCCTTTTCCACCGGTCTGGCCTGGGGAGGGCCCTCCACGATCGGCCTGGGACTCTGGAGGAGACTCTGGGTCTTCCAGTCTTCCAGTGAGAGACTTCATTGTTTATTGTTATATATATATTTTTATATATATATAGTTGTTATTGTTATTTTTTTTTCTTGTGTGTTCGTTAAATAAATAGTTCTTTTTTTCCCTTTCACTTTCCTTTGAGGAAATATTTCTTTCCTCGAACCTGGTGGGAGAGGGTGATTGTGGTCTGTTTTTATCAGAGAATATTTATCCCTCTGAATATATCTGTTCCAAACCAGGACAGTTATAAAGTGTTTGAATATACAAGTTAGAGCTTATAAGAGATATTTAACAAATAGGTTTTTGGATTTTTTTTCCCCAGAACAATACCTTTCAATCTTTTCTCTGTCATTTCAATGAGTTTTGTGCAAGTCTTCTTGATTTTTGTTGTCTTGATTTTGAAAATATTTATTATAATAATCTTTTAGCCTGTGTCTCGGCATTCATTGTTAATACTTGGATTGGTCATTCTTGCACTTACCGAAAATAACAGGAATAAAGTTCTCACATGGCTTCTCCATTGTAGGGGAAGAAGAGCAGTCAAACCATAGGAATTCTGTTTACTAATCTACTACATGTACCAAGTGCCAGTTAAGGTTTTATCACTGGGTTAAAAATACTTCCCAATTTGAGAATTCACTCCTTCCTGCAAGATCTGCACTTTGATCTTAAACTTTTCAGTGGCAATTTTAAAATGGCTTGAGATCCAAACATGATTTTGAATCTTACGAACTTTGTGAAAATCAAATATTAAAATGGATAGAATAGCTACTTAATTTTTTTAAAAATTACTTCATTTTTTCAAATATGCTTCAGTTAGCTTATCCTGATGTTTGGGGTTTTTTACTTGGTTTGGGTTTTTTGTTGTTTTTTTTTTTAGTTAAATGAAGAGTAGAAATTCAGTCTTGATACAGAGAGGTGGGATCCAGGAACCAGGAATCAAGAATGACAGCAAAAAAGTGAAATAAACGGGGAGAGAACTGTCTTGTTTTCTGGCAAATGTTACTAGCTTGCACATTTTCTGGAAAGCTTAAAAGCATTGAGTCATCATATTAAAGAGTAAAAGCTTGTATTGAAACTTGGGGTTTTTTTGTCTTGAAAACAATTATTCTAGGGAGGCAATGTGATTTAATGAAGGGCTAAATTGTCTAGACATGCTATAGCTGCAGACATGATGGCTGATTGGAATGACCCATGGGAAAACAAACAAAGATCAGAAACCATTAGATCCCACTATGGCAGTCACAACTGATAAAGGAAATAGCTCAGTTAAGTCTACTGGTAAGTCTTTACATTTCTTAGGAATGAAAGGAAAACTTTTTAGCTTGATTGCTGGAGAAAAATGTTTCTTCAGGTTTACAAGTTAAGAAAAATTATCTGATGCAAATGTATAATTTCTCTTAAAGTTCTAAATGACAAAAATCCCTTGGAATTTTCAGTTTATGCTTAATGCAAACATATCTCATGATACTCTTAACCATGTTAAAATACAATCCATGAATTGTCATGGAACTTCCTTAAATATCAATATCAAAATATATGAAATTATCAAAATGAAGTACAATATGTCTCCAAAGGACAACTAGTCTTCCTGTATATTAAAGAAGAAGAGATATATATCCTTTCTTCCTTCTGAAGGAGAAAGAAAAGCTAAGAATGGTCCCAAAACTGCGTGCAATATTTCATGACCCTGACCTGCCCCTCTTCTCTTTTAGTTCACTCTAGGTAGAGGAAGGAGAGGCCTTGAATTCTCATGTTGTAGCACTTGGTTGTATGTGTTTTGGATTTTGTTTGTTTTTAAATAACAGAAGGACTGAATAATCACTGAGGAAACCAGTTTGAAATGGAAATTGCTAATGAGAAGTAATCACCTTAGGAACATGACCAGGAGCAGCTGTGAGACTAAATGAATATGAGAGCCTGGATGTAGAAAGAATAAAGTTTTTTCATTCTCACAGCATAATGCAGTGAAATATACTTTGTCAAAATTAAGTCCAGTTGTATTATAACTCTGGCTTTCTATATAGATAATAAAAGGACAGTCGGTAGTTCAATTTGCAAGCTCGTCAAGGCCAGAGAAGTAATTGAAGCTGTGCATAAAAATAGAGAGCTAGGCAATGAAAAGAAAATTGATATAGTACTTCAGGATATGAAGTCTCTCATATGAAGAGGATTATGTATTTCTAAGGCAGTAGATAGACAAAAACTGATAGTATTTATAGGGCAAAATCCTTGTGAGAAATAAAAAAATGTTGTTAAAGGAAAATAACTGTTAAGAAATGTTAACATTTTTTTGAGGACTGTGCTAGAGGCCCAAAAGCAACCTTAGTTACAGACATCTCTGTAGCGTGAAATAGCCTCCTATAATTGTAATTTCTGTTTTTTAAGTATTCATAAGACTTTCTATTATATCTGAAAGAGTTTGTTGGCAACATATAGCATCCAGATACTTTTCAAGTTGCAGGAGAAACAAATATGCAAAAATAATCTGTAGATTGTTTTTCATGAGAAAACAGTGTAGTTAATTTAAGTCTTAAGCTATCATTTATATATCTCTTTTATATATGTACATATTTTGTTGATAGTATTTGCATAGCTTTCAAGGAATGAACTTGTTTCTTTTAAGCTGCAGATTGAAAGGTCTACTTCTGTCCAATGTAGTGTCATTCAGAGGTTTTTGGATTGCCAAGAAATTAGTTTTATTTAAGGTCTTCTAAAGAACTCACAAGTCAAGGAACTTAGACTCGTTTCAGAGTTCTTGCTAAGTTTCTGTTTGCTTTGTCGAGGTCTAGGGGTAAATCCAGATGGCATTACACCTTCCAAGTGTCACATAGAAGGACTAGGAGGTGTAAAAACAATATGTGGACTTTGACATGCAAAATAAAAATCACTTAGTTTTAGAAGAGATTTAATATTGAACACTTTCTAATTATAAGTTGAATGGGACCATCAGCATTAAGAATCAATGGGATATCAATGTGAAGAAGGAAAGAGAAGGAAATGTAAAACAACTCATCTGCTGTCTTTCTTAAAAAAAGAGCACAGTTTAATCAACTTGATTCCCAGAGGGATAAAAGCTAATAATTAATAGATAATATAATTAGAGCCTAATTACCAAAAATGCAAATAGAAAGTGGAAGGATGCTGTATCTTAATGATTGCAAGCAGAGCACACTTACCCTGCTATTTGTAGGGCTCAAAAAGGAGAACTAGCCTGTTGTCCTGGGTGTAAAACCCACTGAGATGGATCCTAAGGGGAAGGAGGGGATTTGATCGCAGAATGACTTGAAGACTGACGGGTGTTTAATTGTCTAAAGGAATATGGGATATATGATGAGATGCAGAAGGAAGGCCATTTTGGGTTTGTGTAATAAATTTTGTAGAAAATTTTAAAAGGATTGTGGGACTGTGAAAGATGTAGTATGAGGTGTTTAGAGAAGGGCCGAAGGTGAAGAAAGGGAGGAATAGGGGTGAATAGGGGGAACAAGCATGGGAAATGGAGAGACGAGGAGGCAAAGCAAGGCAAGGGAAAGAAAGGACTTCAGTGTAAACAGATTTCTGGTAAATAGGTTTGCCTAAGCACTGGATCTGATCACCAGAACCTGTCATTTCTTCATGTTAAGTGCTTATTCCTGTTTTTCTCAGTAGAGTCCTGTCTGGTGTTTATGTGTTGAGGTCTAAATGCCAGTAGCTGAAAAGAGTATGAATGTTTCCCTAGGGGAACTTCAGTGTTGCAATGTGTACTTCACCAGATAATTTCAAGCCAAATTAGTTGCTGCATAAGAAAATCGGTCTGGTTGCAAGTTATAGGAGACACAGTAGGCTTGGAGGTCAGATAGTGGAGAGACCAGCAGTCTGAGAGACAGCTACTTGATTGTTCAGGTGGTTCTTTCGCTTTCTAAGGCAGATAGTCTGACAATCAGCTTCTGAGAAAGCCACAGATCTGGGCCAAGTTATTGTGGAGTGAGGGAGGTATATATGGAACAAGAGGAGGTCATAGTACCAGAAAGAATAGTGTGTCTGTGAAACCCGAGGGCTTCTACAACCAGGTTCTGGCAAGTGGGGACATCAGAGGGTCTTGGGCTACCTACTGGATAAATTTGGTTTCTAAGACCAGCTACCTATATATGTGTATAGAGGGTGTCAATTAGTAGCATCCATCCTATCTGTAGAGAAGAAGCATGGTTAAACTTATAATGTTCACAAAAAAAGACAAGGACCTTGCATTGGTGCTCTTTCGTTCTACTAACCCCTTCTAATTTCTTATACTTTGAGAAATTTGCAGTAATTTTAGTCAATTTAGAAAAGAGAATTTATCAGTGTGAAACTTTATCCTCCAGACAAATTTGGTCGGTGATTTTGAAACTTTTTATTTTCCTCCCTAGTTGTAGCTTTTGCTTCAGGAAATGTTATGTTCTCATCCCGACTTATGTGAGAACAGCATGAGACTTATGCTTTAGCTCCTCCCTAGGGAAGTGATCACAGCATCAAACCAGAGTTCTAGAAGTGTTTGGAAAATGCTCTCAGGCACATGGTGTTACTCTTGGGCTGTCCCTCCCAACTCAGGATATTCTATGATTCCTTTCAAGTGCTAGAGCGCTTCTGGATGTATAGTAGAATGGCAAATCTCTTTCCAAACAATTTCTAGACCTCAAATTTATGAACATAACTTTGCATTATTGAAAGAAAGAGATGTTGAATTTCCTGAAGCATAAAACTGAGCAAATAGATGCATGTTATCTAAGAAATCTAAAAAAAACCCCAAGATAACAATAATGTTGTTGGGGGATTTTTGCAATTTTTCTGGTTTATAGTTTTATTTATAACAGCTCAAAGGTGGGCTCCAGAACTTCCAGAGAAAACAACATTTAAAATTGCTGACTCACTATGAACTAGTCTACAATTGAGCAGGATCTCTGAAGAACAAAGCTTTGAAACCCCAGAATGGAATGGCCACTCCCACTATTTCTCCTCTAAAAAATAGCAAATACTTTCTTGAAGTGTTATGAACTGTACCCACAGTTGCAAAAAGAAATGCAGAAATGCTTTCTAATTTGCTACAGATAACAGATGGTGTGAAAGAAGTCTGTCATACATAATGTTCAGCTGCCAAATCTCTTCTTATAAAAGGATTGAATAAATATCCCATGCAGATGATATTTTATGAAACAGATAATCTCCCCAAAATAAAAATTTTTTAGAGCTTTTAGATTCCTGTAAGTATATAAATGTAAACAAAGTAAGAAAAAAGATTTTTACTCTGTTTTATGAAGAGTGACAGGAAGGTTAAAGCATTTTAATTTTTTTTTAATTGAGGGAAAAATATGGTGCAGATTTAGATGCAACATTGAATTATTTGAGTTCCACATAGTTTGTTTCATCATTGACAACTTCGTTTTTGACTATGTCCCAGAGAAAATTGTTTGGATTTTTTTTCCTTACTAGTTTCCTATTAGCTTCAATACTTTTTAATGGGAATTAAGAAGCTCACCAGGACAACCAGATTTCCCCAACTGCTGCCACCACAATTTGTGGCATACAGTGTTTGTTCCAGATTAAGTTGGATTTGGTTTTTCTTTTTTCCTAGGTTTTTTTTAAGGAGGGAAGGAGGGTTAATGTTTGTTGTGTTTTTGTTTTGTTGTGTTTAATAGAAGGACAATAACTTTGGCTTGGATTGTTAATAGAAATTAGTCATCTAATTCTCTTTTAATTTGGTGGTTTGGAATTTTTCACCTTTGTTTCCCCCACATTTATGGAATTATCTGAAGCCAAGAGATGGCTCATCGAGTTCTTAGTCCTTCTACTCTTCTCTGAAGTGAAGACTACAAGTCTTTGAGATGGAATTTAGTGCTTTATGCTATCAGCAGATAACAGTGATTTGTCTGAATTGTTTGTTCTCATTGCTATCCAGATCTCAAGGCTTATTCTAGTATAATATAGAATGGTGGATTTTTTTGCCTTTTTTTTTTTTGCTAACTTCACCTTTAGGTGCAGCTGTCTATAGCTGAGCTTCGTGAAGGCAAAACTCCTAATATTGCATCTAGTGCTTTAGTCTTGTTAGATACACAAAAATGTATTTTGATGTCAGGTTCTGAGTCAGTAAGCTGAAAGACTTAATCATGATGGACAAGAAGCAGGAATACTACTTTGAAACTTTAAAAGAGTAATTGTTTGGCAACATTTGGTGACTGCTCTTTAACAATTATTCCACATCCACAGCTAATCTGAAAGTAGGTTAGAGCCTCATATGTCTAAAAAGTCAGACTTTTCTTGTCCAGAAGTTAACTGTAACATTTTGAAAAATAAGCAAGTCTAAAATGCAGTGCTTTCTCACATCTTGATGGAATATTTGCCACAGATATAAGCTTGTTTGTTAAATCCACCTCGTGGATCACTATGTGTCATTGGCAGTCCCTACAGGGCATAATTGACACTAACGAAACAAACAAATGCTTACAGCTAATAATAACACTGCCAAAATCTGATCCTGCTTAACTGAGGATATCCAATGTGAGCACAGCTGGTTGCCGTAGATAGTACAGAGTACATTCCAAAAAGGTACTGAAGCAAAAGGTGTGAAAAGCTTTTTAACAGTTCTGGCTTGCATATTGTACAGAGAGTAACTGCAGGATGTGATTAGTGAAAAGGAACTACCTATTCTTAAAAGACCAATCATTTTCCCACAACATTCAGAAAGCTGTATCACAGCATGTGATGCATTATCAGTTTTTCAAAACTCTTGTAGTTAAATTATCTTAATGTTCTTATTCTGCGCAGGTTTTTATACTTCCTGCTATGGTGTGTGCATTCAAATATACTCTCTTGTGAGCTGAATGACAAAACACATCTTTTTAATTCTGGACAAAATTACAGTCCTCCTGAAGGTTGAAAACCCATCTTTCTGCCTCAAGAAGCAACGTCTTGGACTGTCCCATTAACTGAAGTCTCCTGTAATTTCATACTGCAATTTTCTGCTTTAGTTAGATACAGGTCACTGGCAGGTAGGTTGTACTGCTGCATATTTGCCTCCTGAGTGTCCTCCCTCAGAGTTTCAGAGTTCTGTATGGCTTATTTTTCTTTTCCAGATTTAAGAGCCAGGTTTTGTTATTTCGAATAAGCTTTGTTGGTACTTCCACTGAAGCCAGTGAAGCTTCTCATTAAGTAAAATAGCTCTTCGCTAATGAAGGAGATTAAAATTTCACTGTGTGGGAGTAAAATCAAACAATAGTAATCTAAAATGTGGTAGAGTTGGTTAATTGTTTTTTTTTCTCTGTGTGTGCGGTGTAGAAAATAACAATGGAGCTCATCTTTATGTGAAAGAGAATACAGACTATCAAACCCACTGATATTCAACTTTTTTTTAAATAGTCTAAGTCACTTTTTTATATTTTATTGTCTGAAAACCTAATTTGAGTGAGGGAGGGCTGAAAAGTAGATATTTGCTAACTTCTTTAGAAGGATACAGTAGGGAGGATATACAGAGCTATTTAAATTATTCAAACTTCTAAATAAAATACCAGAAATAATTCAGTCATAACTTCTTGATCAGTAAGTGGAAAGGCAGGAGAGTCTCTGCCCTTCATTTAATATTTTACATTTCATCTGCATAGATATTGGTAAAATAAAGTAGAAATAAAAAAGGCATAGAAATCTTCATCTAATTGAAGTTTGTTGCTGTCATTTTTTATTACAATCACAACTTCCAAAGTGTTAGTGAAATCTGTAAAATCAGCAGTACAACTCCTAAGCCTTAGTCTTTTAGTGTTTTGCCTTTTTTTTTTTCAGCATTAAGAAAACAGTATTTGTGGAATGATTGAAGGAAAGGATGAATTAAAAAAAGTATTAGTTATGGGACCACATATGAGAGAGGATGGAAATGTGCAGTGTCTTATTACTTAATAAAGTCTGTAAATTCCTCAGACAACATATAGAGGGGAAAATAACTTAGAGTCTTTATTCACAATAGCGATAAATCCATGCCTTTTGAAAGGCTTTGGTACGGGCAATTTGGACTATGGAAGAATATGAAATGTTAATTAATTAGAATAATGCAGATCTCATTTGTAATTCTCAAGATCATACTTAGTGCTTTCCTTTTTACTTGCCATCATTTATTTGTTTACTCTTAGTGTTTTCTTGGGAAATAAAAACCTGCCTTTGTTGCACCTGTAAAGTCACGTAATGTTCTGTGGGTTATTTTTTAAGCTCAGTAAGAGTTCTGTATGTTTGAATGAGTGTAGTATTCCTACAAAACCAGAAAATATATCACTGTAATTTGAAGTTTTGGGATTTGCCACTATTTCATATATGTAGTGCTTTGAGATTTGTCCCAATCTATTGAGTAGATGTCTCAGTAGAGAGGAACCTCCAGACAATAATTTGCCTGGCTGTGGTAGATTGACCATGATCAACAGATATGACCTAACCCACTCACTTGCTCCCTGTCCATGGAAGGAGGGAAAAAGAATTGGAAGGGCAAAAATAAGAAAATTCAGGAGTTCAGATAACAGTATAAATATGTGAAGTAAAGTTATGTGTATAAGCAAAGCAAAATATTTACTGCTGTGTGTTTACAGGCACATAACGGGCTAGTTTTTGTCAGGGCCTCAGTGTATGTAACCGTTACTTGAGAAGTCAAAAGTTGCAACCATTTATGTTCTCCCATTTTCTTCCTTTCTCTGAGTTTTATTGCTGAGAATGATGCCACGTGGTATAGTAGTCATATAGTGTTGTTGTTTGGGTCAGCTGTCCTGTTTGTGTTCCCTGACAACTTCTTCAGCACTTGCAGCATATCTGCTGGGGAAGCATAGTGGGTGGGGTGGGCGGTAGGGAATAACTTGACATATGCATGAACTGTTCATCAATAGCACACATAATAGTTTGTTATCAATGCTGGTTTTCTCACAAATTCAATGCAGAACACTGTATGGGCTACTATGAAGAAAGTTAACTCCATCCAAGCATAATCCAGTACATGGGCCTCAGATCAGAATGTTCTCCCACTACTGATTTATTCTTAGCAGGTAATGCAGAGGGAGAGTGAGATTGAGACACTTCTAAACAGTGATTCTGAAGACCTGAATTGCTCTCTGAATTTGAGTGACTCCTGACATTAAAATTTGAGATCCTGGTATTCCTAAGTTTAACATGCTGAGCCATGCAGTTAATTGGACAATAACGTGGGTTGGAAGGGACCTTTGAAGGTCATCTAGTCCAACCCCCCTTCAATGAGCAGGGACAACTTCAACTAGATCATGTTGCTCAGAGCCCTGTCCAGTCTGACCTTGAATGTTTCTGGGCATGGGGCATCTACCACCTCTCTGGGTAATCTGTTCCAGTTTCACCACCTTCATTGTACAAAATTTCTTCCTTAAATCTAGTCTAAATCTTTTCGTTTACAACCATTGCCCTTTGTTCTACTGTAATAGGCCCTGAAAAAATTTGTCTCCGTCTTTCTTATGAGTCTGCTTTAAGTATTGAAAAGCCACAATAAAATCTTCCTGGAGCCTTCTGTTCTCCAGGCTGAACAACCCCAACTCTCTCAGCCTGTCTTCGTAGGAGATTTGCTCCACCCCTCAGATCATCTTCATGGTGGTCCTGTAGACCTGTTCTAACAGGTCTGTGTTTTTTCTGCACTAAGCACTCCAGAGCCGGACACTGTACTCCAGGTGGGGTTTCATGAGAGTGGAGTAGGGGGGACGAATCACCTCCCACAACCTACTGGCCATGCTGCTTTTCATTCAGACCAGGACACAGGTGGCTTCTGAGCTACAAGTGCACACTGCCAGCTCATGTCTAGCTTTTTATCCATCTCTACCCCCTACACCCTTCTCAGCAGACATGTTCTCAATCTATTCATCCTGCAGCCTGTATTGATACTAGAANTTGCTCCACCCCTCAGATCATCTTCATGGTGGTCCTGTAGACCTGTTCTAACAGGTCTGTGTTTTTTCTGCACTAAGCACTCCAGAGCCGGACACTNCACTTTTTGAGATCGTCCAGGCAAGACTTGACCTTGGTGAAGCTATGCTGTCTGTTTTGAATCTCTTCCATGTCCCTAGCATAGCTTATAGGACTATCTGTTCCATGATCTTCCCAGGCACGCAGCTGAAGATGACAGGTTGATAGCTTTCAGCATCCCCTTTTATACCCTTTTTAAAGATGAGTACTATGTTTTGTTATTTTCAGTCACCAGGTTCTTCACCTGACTGGCATGACTTTTCAAATATCATGGAGAAAGGCTTAACCTTCCAGTCCAGTTCCCTCAGGACTCTGGAACTTCATGAGATGCATCCCATAGACTTATATTTTCTGTTTTCACAGGTGATCACAAACTTGATCTCTTTGCTCCCACAGTTGCCCAGTCTTGCAGTCCACCCACTCAAGAGGTGTGGGAAGTGAGGTTTCTGGTGAAGACTGAGGCAAAAACGTTTTTGAGTACCCTAACCTCATCATTCATTGTTACATGTTGTCCAGTCATGTTGATCAGAAGCAAGTGCTTTCTTTGATCTTACTTTTCTGGCTAATATACCTGTAGAAGCCCCTCTTGTTCTTTACAGGTTAAGCTCCATCTGTGCTTTAATCTTCCTGATGTCCTCTGTATACAACTGGTCAGCCTGAATACCTGTCCCTGCTTCTACTGCCTCTGCATTTCCTTCTTGCCATTTAGTTTGACCAGCAGGCATCAACTCAGTCATCACAGAGTTATCCTGAGTTGGAAGGGACCCACAAGGAGCACCATGTCCAACACCTGGCCCTGCACAGGAAAATCCCAAGAATCACATCACTGCAAGAATAACAGTCATGCTGGCCTCTTGTCTTCCTTTCCTGATTTCTTACACAGGGAAAGAGTCCTTAATGGTCTGCTAGCTCTGTTCTGCTCCATTTTCCCAGGGTGTTCCATTGACTAAGTCCTTGAATGAGTGGAAATTTACTTTCCTAAAATTAAGAGTCCTGACTTTACTCTTCACCTTCTTCCATATACCTCAGGACCAAAAACTGCAGCAATGCATGACCACTGCAGCCCAGGCAGCCTCCAATCTTGATGTCATTGATTAACTCACATGTGCTGGTGACCATCATGTCCAGTAAATAGGTTATTCTTATCATATCTATATATCAGCTTATAGAAAAACATATTTTTAAGTGCTACAAATAGATTTTGAGTGTGCTTTCTGAATAATTTGATCTCTCGATGCTGAAGAAATATTGATGAATACACACAACTCAACAATGTTAAATTCGTTATATTCTCCTTTATCATCTAATGTTTTTCTTAGCTAACTCAGTGAGTCAGATCTGCAAATGATAGAATTCATCCAAATATGAAAAGAATTACTTCTATTGTTTCTACTCTTTGTTTTCTGTTTTGAAGAAGGATCAAAATTTTTTGGGAAAAAAATAATCCCAAAATCCTCCAAGCACGAGTTGCTACATGAATTTTCAGTAGTGGGTGTCAAAACAAGTCCTCTGCTTGCTTGCTTCCATAGTCAACTTTGTGTCACTGCTGCTTTGTATGTACAATAACTGCTTTGAATCAATGTTTTAGTATTTGATAAAGAGGAAATATGTTGTCACTCATTCCACTGTTAGTAGACTCACTAATATACTCTTCTTGTAGGCTTATCATGCTATTGCATAAATAACTTCCCTGAAGTTCTCCAGTAGCTGTGAAAGTGAGAGAGCAGACATGGTCCATTATGACTGAGGCAAGGAAGCTCTGATCTCCCACCTTTACCTTTGTTGTGTCCTTCACCACTGAGTTACCCACCCTGTTCTGCTGCAGGCTGGTGTGGTCTCCTTGGTGACTCACATGCCTGAGGAAGCCCTTTTTTTGCCAGCTGTATGCTGTTTGCCATTTTCAAGATGAGACAAGCTGTGGCCTTGTTAACTCCACCTTTGTGAACTGGGGCAGTTGTCCTCTGTCTCCTCCTTGGACACCACCACCAGGGNACTTCCATTTGTTAAACTGCATGAGATTCCCATGGGCCCACTTTTTGAGATCGTCCAGGCAAGACTTGACCTTGGTGAAGCTATGCTGTCTGTTTTGAATCTCTTCCATGTCCCTAGCATAGCTTATAGGACTATCTGTTCCATGATCTTCCCAGGCACGCAGCTGAAGATGACAGGTTGATAGCTTTCAGCATCCCCTTTTATACCCTTTTTAAAGATGAGTACTATGTTTTGTTATTTTCAGTCACCAGGTTCTTCACCTGACTGGCATGACTTTTCAAATATCATGGAGAAAGGCTTAACCTTCCAGTCCAGTTCCCTCAGGACTCTGGAACTTCATGAGATGCATCCCATAGACTTATATTTTCTGTTTTCACAGGTGATCACAAACTTGATCTCTTTGCTCCCACAGTTGCCCAGTCTTGCAGTCCACCCACTCAAGAGGTGTGGGAAGTGAGGTTTCTGGTGAAGACTGAGGCAAAAACGTTTTTGAGTACCCTAACCTCATCATTCATTGTTACATGTTGTCCAGTCATGTTGATCAGAAGCAAGTGCTTTCTTTGATCTTACTTTTCTGGCTAATATACCTGTAGAAGCCCCTCTTGTTCTTTACAGGTTAAGCTCCATCTGTGCTTTAATCTTCCTGATGTCCTCTGTATACAACTGGTCAGCCTGAATACCTGTCCCTGCTTCTACTGCCTCTGCATTTCCTTCTTGCCATTTAGTTTGACCAGCAGGCATCAACTCAGTCATCACAGAGTTATCCTGAGTTGGAAGGGACCCACAAGGAGCACCATGTCCAACACCTGGCCCTGCACAGGAAAATCCCAAGAATCACATCACTGCAAGAATAACAGTCATGCTGGCCTCTTGTCTTCCTTTCCTGATTTCTTACACAGGGAAAGAGTCCTTAATGGTCTGCTAGCTCTGTTCTGCTCCATTTTCCCAGGGTGTTCCATTGACTAAGTCCTTGAATGAGTGGAAATTTACTTTCCTAAAATTAAGAGTCCTGACTTTACTCTTCACCTTCTTCCATATACCTCAGGACCAAAAACTGCAGCAATGCATGACCACTGCAGCCCAGGCAGCCTCCAATCTTGATGTCATTGATTAACTCACATGTGCTGGTGACCATCATGTCCAGTAAATAGGTTATTCTTATCATATCTATATATCAGCTTATAGAAAAACATATTTTTAAGTGCTACAAATAGATTTTGAGTGTGCTTTCTGAATAATTTGATCTCTCGATGCTGAAGAAATATTGATGAATACACACAACTCAACAATGTTAAATTCGTTATATTCTCCTTTATCATCTAATGTTTTTCTTAGCTAACTCAGTGAGTCAGATCTGCAAATGATAGAATTCATCCAAATATGAAAAGAATTACTTCTATTGTTTCTACTCTTTGTTTTCTGTTTTGAAGAAGGATCAAAATTTTTTGGGAAAAAAATAATCCCAAAATCCTCCAAGCACGAGTTGCTACATGAATTTTCAGTAGTGGGTGTCAAAACAAGTCCTCTGCTTGCTTGCTTCCATAGTCAACTTTGTGTCACTGCTGCTTTGTATGTACAATAACTGCTTTGAATCAATGTTTTAGTATTTGATAAAGAGGAAATATGTTGTCACTCATTCCACTATTAGTAGACTCACTAATATACTCTTCTTGTAGGCTTATCATGCTATTGCATAAATAACTTCCCTGAAGTTCTCCAGTAGCTGTGAAAGTGAGAGAGCAGACATGGTCCATTATGACTGAGGCAAGGAAGCTCTGATCTCCCACCTTTACCTTTGTTGTGTCCTTCACCACTGAGTTACCCACCCTGTTCTGCTGCAGGCTGGTGTGGTCTCCTTGGTGACTCACATGCCTGAGGAAGCCCTTTTTTTGCCAGCTGTATGCTGTTTGCCATTTTCAAGATGAGACAAGCTGTGGCCTTGTTAACTCCACCTTTGTGAACTGGGGCAGTTGTCCTCTGTCTCCTCCTTGGACACCACCACCAGGGCTTCATTTTTGGGCTCAAACACCATTGCTCATTCCTGTGTAACCTGTTAATTCATGTCACAGTTTCCTGTTTTCTTGCACACTGGGATAGGTTAGTTGTTGTGCTTCGAAGTGGTTGCTCTTGAAGAGTGACCAGTTCATCCAGGGCCTGTTTGTTCTTTGGGGCAGCCCTGCACAGCATCCATCCTCCCTGAGCAGACTGAAGCATGCTTTACTGAAGCCCAGAGTCTATCTTCTACTGCTGTCCTTCCTTGCAGTCCTCCCTTGCTGTCCTCTGGGTCTTAACCTGTATCACCTCCTTCCTGGTCCCTGCAGCCAGGTGGTGACTGTGGGACACGTCCTGCCTGCCAAGTGGGTGCAGAACAGGGCACATGAGTATTACAGTGGATAGCAGTATCTAACTGAAACCATATTCTTGTTGATTCCAGTCAATTAGTCAGTTCACTGTAAGCTTCAGTTATTCAGTATTTTTGATTTATTGGACATTATGGACCTTTGTAAATGACCCAAGATGTCATTGTAGAAACATACAACAGAAACAGTGTGTCTCTGTAGAAGTTCTAACACTTGTTATTTCTTAGTCTGAAATGCGCATGAATTATTTTTATTTGTTTAACTGTTATGCATCAGAGCAATTAAAAGATCATTTTTTTTCTTCTTCATTGGTCGATGCTATCATTCTGAGCAAGGTGACTGTGACACTGTAGTTAATATAAACACAAGATGTGGAGAGAAATCTTGTTGATTTCACATCTTTTGATGGTTTCATCTGCTTTCATTCAGAAAAAATTAATTTCTAAAGTTCTGGACGCTTTTTTTTGTGTGTTTACCATTAATAGTTTCACATAATTTTTATAAAGTCAGTTTTCTAATTTTTGTTTGTTTCCTTTTTATGTAAGAATTACAGTAGGTTTGGGGTTGAGTTTTGTGGTTGGTTTTGTTTTTAAATTTGAGTGTAAGATAATGTCCTTACCTTCAAGGAAAAGAAATTTGTAAAACTAGGCATGGTTAGAAGATTCACTTATCTTGGTAAAGGAAGAACAGACCCTAAGAGTGTCAGATAAGTATAACCTGAGTAGTTTATGCAGAGGGATTATGAGTACATCCCTCCAGGTGTCTTCCCTAATATTTGATAGTGTACTCAGATGAAAATTGCTAGTGCCCATACAAAGAGAGAAAACAGGAGTTAGAAAAAGCTAAAATTTTTAATAATACCTATGCTTTTCATTGTGAGAGATATCCTGGAGCTAAAATAAAAAAAAAAAAAAAGAGTTGAACATATTTAGCAGAATAAGAACTCAGACTAAAAATAACAGGACACTGGCTTACTCTATGTTCTAATGATAACATTGAGTTAAGTCATAATTTTGATGTTGCAACCTTTAATAGTATCTGTTTAAGGTATTCTAATCTTTTAGTACTTTCTACTAGAATTCTGTCAGCTGAGACTCAAACTGCATCCTGCTTCTCCCTGTGTTAATCCTTGTGCATATATTAAAACACTGAAACATATGAAGAGCAGCATTACTGTTCTGATACCAACCCTTTTTTTCTTGGAAATTTCTGCATTATTGATTATTTTTAAAGCAATTTTTGAACTGTGGGAGATCAACAGTCTCTTCGTATTTTCTGGAAAAGGAACATAAAGCTTGCAGCTTCTCTATAAGAATGTAACTTTATGGCACATTAGAGAGATCAGACTGGTGATAACGAACATGCTCTGATAGCAGTGTTATAGTGTCATCATCCTTGACTGGACAGATTTGTAAACTAGGTCACTTTTCTAGTTAGCGTCAATCTCCGACCTTGTTTGTTCTTTTTCCTATTTTGCTGGCTATGGGTTGTCAGGTACAAATGAGAATACTTTACCTGGATAATGAGCAAATAAGTGTTACAGATTTGTACAGTATCACCTTCACAATTATTGCTGTGAAGAGTTAATGTTGCCTTTATTTACTTTGGTGTCCATGCTTGTGGTACCTTGTCACTTTATTGTGCCTCTTGAAGATGCTGTCCTCTTCGTGCAGCTGAGGGCCTGATCCAGGAGTGAGTGAGCTTAAGATCAGGCAGAGTGTCAGCAACTCTAATCCTATTTAGAATGAAGTCCATCATTTTATCTAGACAGCTCTAAAGAGCAGTCTTACTGGATAACACCAGCTATTCATCTAATATAGACTGCCATTCCCCCACCCAGTGACTGCAACAGGAACCTAATTTAAGCAACACTTTGAAGCACATCTACCTAAACCTGGTGCTTTGTTTAGTTATCCTTTCAATCTATAAAGTGATTTTCTTCGTCTGAGTCTTTGCAGTTTGTGGCATCTCCCTTACTGCAGTCTCACAGTCTGAGTGGACTTAGTATCTCAGCTCCTTGATGGAAGTCTTCAGCACAGGTTATACCAGTATTTGACCATGGGAGACAGCACATCTCACACCTATCAGGTAATGCAATTTGAAAATCATGATTTTGATGGAAAATACAAATTAATTGCTGAATTTTCATTAACTAGAAATTTTGGTCAAAATTCAAATCTGTTTAGGCCTATGAGAGTAGCAATTGAGGTAAAATACACAGTACATTCCACTTTCTGTTTGGACAAAGAGGTTAGGTTTGAAGCTTTGTGTCGTTTAGGTTGCTCATAGGAAATATGAAAGGAGGTTGTAGTCAGGTGGGGGTTGGTCTCTTCCACCAGGCAGCAACTGACAGAACGAGAGGACACTGTCTCAAGCTGTGCCAAGGAAGGTATAGGTTAGATATTAGGGAAAAGTTTTTCATGGAAAGAATAATAAAGTACTGGAATGGTCTGACTGGGGAGGTGGCAGAGTCACCATCTCTGGATGTGTTTTAAAACAGACTGGACATGGCACTTGGTGCCATAGTCTAATTGAAGTGTTAGGGCATGGGTTGGACTCAATGATCTTGGAGGTCTCTTCCAACCTAGTAATTCTGTGATTCTGTGATGGTATTTATCTCCTTGGCATCCTGTATTTAGCTGCCCTTTGAGAGATGGAGATAAATCCTGTATAATGCTGTACTATCTACTTCTTACAAAAGCACAACGTTTTTGAACGTTGGTCTCTATAGGCCACAAAGTGTGCTTATCTCTGTATAGGCGCCAAAAACTGTGCTTCAACATTGCATCCTCGCCCCCTTTATCTCTGAAACACCTGAAAGTCTATGTGCTGGTCCTTGGGCATTAGTAAAGGAAAAAACCCTATAAAGCACCTTGCAAAAAAGCCTTCCTTTGGGGGGAGAAAAAGAAGAGAGAGACTGACAGGAAGCCTTCCTGCTGGGAAGCCCGCTCACCTTCACCTTTCTCTATCTCCTCACGCTGACCACAATTTCAGAACCCCCTGGAGCTATGCTCGCCTGAAAGCCTGCCGGAGTACAAAACCAAGTGCCTGGAAAAGCTGAGACCCTGCTGCCCTGAACGGGGACACTTGCCTCATGCCTGCCTGAGAGCTGGAGAGCAGTCGGTAAGTCATGAAACACCCCCAACCCTGCACCCCTGAGGGCTGGACCCCTGGGGACATGAGCTGCAGAGGGAAACTTCAGACCTGCACAATCCACTGGTCTCTACGTGGCCAGGGAACACGTGTGCGGTAAAGGCCTGGTTGGGTGAGAGATTTGAATCAGCTGCAAAGGAGCCTGTTCTTGCTGAGACGTGAGCTGAACCCTGACATCTGCCTGTCTGGACCCCCATCTTCGGACAACAAGGCACATGTGCCAGTCCAGTGACCCAGCTATCCTGCAAACTGCTTTGCCAGATCCCAGTGGCAACTGAACGAGCCAACTCTGCCCCATCAAAGAAGACAGTAACAACACTTCTCCCCCCCCCCACACCCTGTACCATCACTGAATAAGGGAGTTGTGGTTGGTAACTCTTTCTTATGCTTTCTTAAGTAACCTCTTGCTTCTTTCCAACTTTTTTCTATCTTTCCCTCTTTCTCTATGCTTTAGTCTTATAGATAAATAAAATCCACTTATCATTTTTGAAATCCAACATATGATCTCATTTGATCTTAATTTTGCCTATGGGAAGGAATCAACTGCAGGTATTTATAAGATTATTGGGAGTTTACTAATAATCGGATCATAACAAAGGGGCATTAGTTAAACCTGAAGAGTAACCTGTTGTTCCCTTTTAGTAATGGTACCAGCAAGTCTGGAGAAATTGAGACTAATTAAAAAATAATACAGGCATTTAAATTAACATTGAATGAAAGCATGGATGTGTCCTCTAAATCTCATTCTGTGTCACTAACTTAATATCCTGACAAAACTTCTGGTTTTGGATGTCGAGCATGATTTACAGAGGAAAAACAACCAATCAAGCAACCAAAAAAAACCAAACCCCAAGAAGTTCAAATAAACAAATTGCATCTCTGAGCTGAACAGAAGAATGTTTTTAATTTTTCAGTAAGAAGAAACAAAATGTTAAACATTGCACATTAGTGTAGGAATTCTTAGAAAGAAAAATGGCATGTCATTTGCTGTAGTGTCAGAGGAAGCTGTTTAATAAATTGACAGATATGGTGAACACTATTGCCAAAAATTTTTCTGCGTTCAGGAAGTCAAGAGGGATGATCCAAAATTCATGAAACATCCTTCAGTAACAGCAGGACTGACACAGAAGAATGGTTTTAAAATCTATTTGATTCATAATGAAAACTAAATAAAAATTATAATTTCTTATCATGCTATGAAAACCTCTATGTAGGTGCAAAGAAGAGGAACATTGTCAGAAAGGTAGGCCTTTTGAATGGATGATGAAATATTTTGTGAACTACTGCACCAGCAGTAGAAGTCTTCCAGAAAGGTGTGATGTTCCAAACTATTCAAGTTTGGATTCCAAAGGGGAGGAATGGTCACATGCAACCTGAGCATTTCTGGTGAAAACCAAACAAGAATTTGGCAGGACACCACTCTGCAAGAATTTATAGTCTCAGTCAAATCTGCCTTGGTATTTTTTGTTACAGTGTTAGATAAACTGCAAGGATATGCTTTCAAAACAGAACTGATTTTCAAATTACGTCTACCACTGTGACTTAATTACTAATGATAATAATGGCTAACCTTCACTGGTTTCTTACTTTCTATTTTACATCTGGGAAAAAAAAATTGGAGTCCAAGTCACTTCAGTTCTCCAACTGATTTGTGTTCTTAGTATTTGAAAATACAGTCATCCTCCCTTTCTTGACCTCAAAAAAATCTGACTGACTTTGAGAGAAGGTAACAGCTGCTTAAGAAAATACAAAAATCTTCACTAGGAAAATGAAAGTTTTTTCAGTTCACAAAAGTGAAGAAGCATTAAAACGATAAGACGATTTTACTTAATCGGTTTATTTTTTCATATATCTGGCTATATTGCATTTAGTAAGTAAGATTTAAGTGTAGAATGCCACATATAAGAGTAGACTTCCACTAAGAAAAAGAAATTATAATTATTTCTGAATCGTGGGGAAAACTGGTTTATAGCAGTGTCTGCTGCTGCTCTAGTACAGGTTGCTTGGCATTTTCATTTTAACTTTTGGGTTCTGAGTTTTATAACTTCAGTTATCTTAAAACTTCTTTCAGATAAAGTTTGATATACAAGGTCAGATTCAAAGTCCTAAAAGAATTTTGAGAAGTGCTATTTTTTTTTCCTCATTCAGGCTCCAAACAGGTATATCGGTATCATGTATATCCATATCTTATTCCTATTTCAGACTTAGTGGCTTTTAGAACAGCTTTTAAAAGAGAAGCTCTGTAAGAACATCTAGCTAGAAACTTCTGTGTGTACATTTTTTTCTTTTCTGGCAAGAAATATCTGTATCTCTAAAATCATAACTGCTCTATGGGAAGCCATTTCTCTTGAAAATGTCCACAAAATTTTTGCTACTTTGAAACTCTTCTAGGCTGCTAGCAATTTGGCTTTACTAAAGCCTTCAATGGAGTCCATTGGTTCTGTACATCCTTAAATTCTAGAGGATTAATTCATAGACCTTTATCTGTCCGGTAATGGGTTAACAGCTGCAAACATCCTCAGCAGATATTAGGATAATGGGTCTATTTGCAACTAGGCATGATCTATTCCAATTTATATTGCTTGCTGACAGATTATTTCCTCCAGAGTAACTGCTGTTTAAGTAGGTAAGTTATGATTCCATTTGGATGGATTGAAATTGAGTTCCTCCTGTGGGTTTCAGTTTCATGTAAAGATTCCAGGAGCATAGTCAATAGATATTTTGTCATTTGGCTGTCCTGCACTTGATGTAGCTGAACTCTAGCCCAGACTAATAAATTCAATATACTGCATAAGGTGACCTCACTGAGCTTTAAGGGAGACAAAGTTTGTTAATCTATTAATGGATATTTACTCTTGGAGAAGATAACAGATGACATATTTTATAGAACATGATATAGGCCATACTCAGAAACAGTAGCTCTTTGCAAACTCTTGGATGTAGAGACTACTGTATTTTTAGGTTGAGTTTCATTTTGCTTTTACTATTAAGTAATTTTTACTTGTGCTTTTTCCTGTCTAACAAATTTAATTTAATTTTAGGAGACAAATGCACTAATGCTTTCTTTCCATGACCAACCAGAGACTCGTGATTTTGGCAGAAATATCGAAAAGTAATACAACTTTCACTTTCATTAAGGTCTCCATATGCTGTTTTAACACTATAAAAGGACCTTCAAACATACTAATTGTCTCAAGGCTTCAGTCTGTTGTTTTCATACTGGAGCAACAACCCTAACAAAAACTATGAGGTTTTTCCTCTGTGACTTGTTGCTATGATCAGAATTCTAATTCTGTAACAGAGCATCAACCTCTAGGAGAACTCCCTAGAACAGAAGAATAGTACCCAACCTACCAGCTGTTCCTTTTCTCAGGAAACACAATATTTAATTTTTAATCTTCTCAGTGCTCAACTAGCAAAGGTTTTCCAACTTCTCAGCAGTCACTGTAGCAATCTGCTGCAATTTACATTCGTCAAGAGTATGAGTAAGTGTTTTTAGGAGAGTCCTAGATCTTCAGCAATGGTGAAGGATCTTGTAGGAGTCAAGGAAAGCATGCTTGAAAGTTCGTAGGGTGGCTGTGTTCAAAGCTCCTCTCTTAGAAGCTGATTGAAGGCAGCTTAGAGAGTTGAAGGCATTTGTGTATGTGTATATGTGCTGCTAAGATAACCAGGGAAAGGACTAGACCCTGGTCATGAGAGTTAGGTAAATGAATGGAGAGTGTGAAACTATTGGATATAACACAGACTGCATAACATGAGAAGCTGGCATAAGTGCTGCTATGATGAATTACTTTATTTCAGTTGTATAGGGAATATCTGACTTTTTAAAGTAGTTGAAGAGTATTTATGGGACCTTGTGGGATTGCTATCTTGCATGAACCTTAGTAAGTAACTTCATCAGTATTGTCATGGAAAATTAAGGTGACCTAGGTAATAATGTGAGAAATATAACATGTGAATACAGATGAAACCAAACTGTGACTGGTGGGAAAAAGTAGTTGGGGGTGGGTTGGTTTATTGGGAGGAGACCATGGTGGAGAAATGGAAGGGGGAGGGTGGTGTGTAGGAGGGTGGTGGATGTACAGAAGTAAGAAAAAGGAGACAAGTTTTATAGAAGGGTCCAGTCACACATAAACAGCTGCTACTCAGTACTTTTTTGCTGACAAAGCATCCAGCGTCTCTCCACTTCAGTCTATTCTATCTTCTTAATAAGCCTGTTCTTAACCATTTTTCCATGTAAGGTATTTTTTGTGTGTGCTCAAATGTCTAAATGCCAGTAACTGGAGGGACTGTGGGGGAAAATGGTCAAAAGGTTCAGCACTGGAGAAATGGCCTGTAAGTCTACCGACAGCAGATGCTTTATTTTTCTCTAATGAATTGCAATTTTCTGTGTAATGTACATGTAATATGCTAGCAGATGTCAAACTGGACTCACTGGTGAGTAGGAGACCTGCATATGGGAAGACTTGAGGTCTGAAGCAGTGATTGCATAAGGAACCCAGAGTCTGCAAAATGCATATCAGAGAGATACGGAGTCTGTGCTGATATCTGTGACTGTTATGGTTTCACTGTGGTAGGTAGCTGTCAGTTGCTCACACCCATGCACTGGGATAGAGAAGAGAATTGAAAGTGTAAAATTGAGAAAACTTGTGGGCTGAGACAGAGATCGTGAATGAATTCCTTACTTTGTGTTCATTATTAAACTGCTTCTAATTAGCAGGCAGATATTCAGCCATGTCCAGGAAAGCAGGGCTCCAACAAAAGTAAAGTTTTATGGGAAGATGAATGTTGTAATGCCAAATGTCATCTCCCCTTGTCCTTCCCTAAAGCTTTATTGCTGAACACAATGCCATATGCTATGAAATGGCCCTTTGGTCGATTGGAGTCAGCTGTTCCAGTTGTGTCCCCTCCCAACATCCTGTGCACTTCCTCACTAGCGGAATGTGAAAAACAGAAAACGCCTTTGCACTGGTAAGGCCTGTTCAGCAATAACTAAAACTTCCCTACGTTGTCAACATTGATTTAATGACAAATGCAAAACACAGGAATACACAAGCTACTATGAAAAAATTAATTCTATCCTGGCCAAAACCATTACAGAAATATCATGAATTCAGACACACTTGTGAATCAACAGAGTGAGGATGTGTATTTTGTCATAAATGGACTTCAACACTAATTAGTCAAAGAAGAAACAAGACTTGGTGATGTTTCTGTTGTAAGTACTTATTGCTGGTGTTCAAGTGGGTGTCGGTAAAGGCACTGTCTCTGTGGCTATGTCAGTATTTTGAGTGTGTTTGACCATGTCTCTTTGGAATTGGTGTGCAGTCCTACTCCTGGCTGGAAAGAGGACAGCCACACCCATGAGACAGGACCAGAAGAGGCCTCCTGGCATGAGTTTGTGTCACATTTAATGGCAGTAGCTCGGGTTGAGGAGTCATCTGGGTCCTGGCACCCACTGGATTCTGTAGTTTATTTTTTTTAAATATCTCTTTTTTTTTAAAAAAAAAAAGCACCCTTAAGAAGTGATTAATTGCAATTTATTATTATTTTGCTTCATAAAATCTTTACATTCAATACTTTGAATTGGAATTTAATATTTAAGAGAAAAAATAATACTAAAGCTTGCTGTGTCTCTTGGAGCATGCCATGTCATGTCTTAGAGGAACAAGTCGTTCAATCTATTCTGCTCAGTTGCTGAAGCAATGTTAGCTTCAATGGTTAGGAAAGAGTTGGATTTATAAAGAGTCCTGAATTTATATTTATTCCTTAACTACTTTCTGTAGATATTTGATCTAGAGAAGCCTTTATTTTTTTGATCCAATAAACTGATAATCCAGTCTTCTTAAGTATTTACTCTCTTTCAGAGGAACTTTCTGCTGTCCCCTTGACATCAGTTATTAAAAATATAGAAGTTTTATTGCATATTATAAAAGAAAAACACTACTAAACTTACCAAATTTAGTAATTGGTTATGAAACTTTTCCAAACAAAACTTGCTTTACAAAACCAGCAACAGTAAAAGTTAAATTTTGTACCTGTTGAATTCAAAACGGTGTAAAGTATTTTTGAAGGTGTTCCAGGACTTTTGCATAAGGTGCTCTTATCCATCAGTTAACCACTGCAGATTCTATTGTTGAGTAGCTCTCATTTCTAGGAAAGATCCATTCAGCTGAATCAAAATCTTTTTACATATTAAAATGTTATTTTTGTTCTCTTTCTATGCATGTGAACAATCTTCTCTTTTTGTTGCAGCTACACCAAGGCAGTGATACTGGAGTTGCATGTCTGCATTTAGTTTAGTAATACATAAACACTCTGCAGTAATGGTAAAATAAAAATTTAAATAATGTAGCTATGTAGCCATTGCCATCTTAGAATTATTATCTCAGAAACCTTCACAGGAAAGGTTAAATAAAAAAGGTTAAATAAAATGAGTTAGGTAAGTAGCAAACAAAACTTTTCTGTGAGTTAAATGAGTATGATTTTTGATATGACAAAGTACCCATCAGAGGAAAGAAAGACATCTCCTAGGGAAATAGCTGTTCCAAATACCTGCAAGGCTTTGCCTTAGTTATTCTTTACAGTTTTTCTGATTTCAAGACATGCTTCTAGACATCTTTGCAAACTGAGCTCTTGAGCTTTCTTTCCCTTCTTTTGTTGATGTGCCTTGAGGGTTTATATTAATAGTGATGTTTCATAATAGAAGATGGAATATGCTTTTAGGAATTAGTTAATTCTTGTTAGCAAACAGTGTTTGGCTCAGATTTTGAGGATTGCCCTTTCTTGCTCTTTCAACTTTCTACCCTTCCTACAAAGTGTGATCTTTTTAATGTAGTGAAATTATGTAATTTTGCTACTGTGGGTTCTGGACTAGCTAATACTGATCTTTGTAGCATACCTCTGCAGTATGTTGAAGCACTGTTGAGTCTGGAAATTAAGATAAGATTTTTGGAAGATGGTTAAAGTAGATAAGTATTAAATTAATGAGAACTACCATGTTAGCAATGTAATCCAAAAAGGTTTAGGTGTATGAAAGGAACTTCAAATTTTAAAAAGAAAGAATCTTTATTTTCTATATTCAATGTTGACTTGAAATAACTATTATTACCTAAAATGTCATCTTAATAGCCAAAGATGGTAATGATTGTAATCACTGGTTTTGCTGTCCTTAACTTCTTCAGAAGTTAATCTGAAAATCTATAGAAGTCTTAAAGTCTATATAAATCTGTATTTTTTTCAGAAAATCTATATAAACATCAATTTAATAATGTATTTGTGTTTCTAATGTGTGTTGTTTGTTGGTTTTTTTCCACTTTGATATTGGTTATATCTTGGCTTAATCACATTAAGTTATATAGTGCTATTTTAATGATCAAGTTTTAGGGGCCTAGAAGTCATGGCCTTTGGGCATCATATGTAAATGAACTAGTTTGTAATTTGATGAGAGCCAAGTATCATTTATTTGCTGCTTCTGTAGTGGAGACCTTTTTTGGTGGAGTCTATTTTATATTAGACTGTAGCTCCTTTAATATATACTAAAGAGGTATGTAACATTAATAAAAGCAGTATTCAAAATCTTGTGAAGATCCAGAATCATTGGTTATCTTGTAATAGCAAAAACAAAAACCAAACAAACCAAGCATCTAGTGTCTGTATAAAATCATACTTTTAATCCATATCTGAATATTATAGAATTGTTTTCTTCATAGCTGACACTCTCTGATTATGTTTAAAAGCACATCAGAGTAATATTCTGATGTAGAACTGGAATTTATTTGTCCTTGCAATGTCCTTGCAACTTTTTGTAGTATAATCTCAAGACCTTAACTCCAAAAATTAATTTATTTAAATTTTGAGAGAGCTGGAGCTAAATAGGAGGTCCTGAAGTAAAAGGAACTGAGACTTTGCCAAAAACAATGACAGAATGAGTTGAAAGATTACCAGTGGAAAACATTCCAACCTTCAGCCATGTCTGTCTGGTTTGGGTTAGTAAGTTTTAACATAAACATGAGCATCTTAAACATCAAAGCTCTCCAAGAAGAGATTTTTCTGTTTAATTACAGGCATATGAAGATCTTCTGTCCTATTTTTGCTTATAGTAGCCCTTAAATGGATATCCTAGGTCTGTGTAGTTACACTGAGAAAGCTTGTATCACTGTAGAAAGACGTCCTGCAGGAGACTTGCAGAGGAGGTAGAAATCAGGAAACGTGGGCAAAGTGAGGGAGATGAAAAACTGCTTGAAAAAGGGATAAGCAGAAGAGGAAACAGAGGGAAAGAAGAAATAATAGAGGATTTCCTTTAGGAAACCAGTTCTGTTAAAAAGTGGACTTTTATTTGTTGATGTTTTATATTATAAATGTCATTTGGTTTGTTTCACTGCTTGTTTTCAAGGTTTTCTATGTTAGAAAAATTTCTGGAGTTCTTTTTTCTTACTTGATTAGTGCTACTTTCTACCAAAAGCCTCCCTGCTTTGATTTGTCTAACTGCAAATGTGAATATGTCTCTACTGAGCTTTCAGGTTGAATTAATTTAAACTAAGATTTCTTCTTAATGTACTTCCTCAGTAAGGTTTTAACTCAAGGTTATTGCTAAATTAACTTTCATTGAAGGACTTTGTTCACTTAACTTTCTGCTTCTAAGCATTATTGGCAAGATAGTATCCCAAATGCTTCTCCAGGGCTCTGTCAGAGTGGAATCCCTGTTAGGAACTGGACCATAAGCACTTCTGAGTAACAGAAGGCTAAGAGACTTTTAATGGTAAAACCAGTTATCTATTTTAATGGCCATATAAAGAGAACCTAACTACTATAGGCCTTTGGGGAGCTAATCTTATGATTAGAGAGAGATGAATATTGAGGCAGGGTGAGTGGACGTTGGAGGTGGAGTTGGGGGAGAAATGAATACCTGAATCACAACGTTATAAAAGCAGACTGCTTTTTTAAAAAATCATTGAAACAGCTGTTCATCAGAAAGTGCCATGTTGCTAAATTAACATATTTTAATGGAGTTATGTGAATATATGTGGAGATGTTTTTTACGTATGTATATATATATGTGCATATATAATGTGTGTATAGAAATACCCTGAAAAAATATATTTATTGATATATATTTTCTAATATTTTCAAGGCAATATGTATATTTAATCTGTGTTCTGCACAATGGTAACTATTCAATATAATTATACATTAAACTGTGAATTGTCACAACAACAATACTTTGAAGCTATCAAAATATGGCAGTAGAAAGTAGTAATTTTGAGATTTTGCAGTGGAACTTTTTGTGGAATAACATAGAGAAAAATCATGTAAGTACTTTCTTTCTTAGTTTGATTTAGAGCAGACAAATTTTCAAATGCCAAAAATCTTCTGCAAAATGAGCTTGTCCTTTCCAACCACAACTAAATGAGTTTTGAGTAGTCCCTTTTTTTTGTCTGTTTGGTCTTATGAGTTATCCCCAGATGTTTAGGTGGGGGCAGGTGTTATGATTGGTTCTGTTCTGAAAGTATTTCCAGAAGTGACTTGTGATTGAACCATGGAAAGGAGCCAAGCCATGCTGAACCACGGATCATGCCCTGACATGGTGGATGCAAGAGGCTTTGTACCGCAAAGCATGTAACATCATTCTAATCTTCAACCTTTCAGGATGGCTAGGAAGTGGGTGGGTCAAGGTGAACATGATCTGAGATTTCCTGGCTGTTCTGGGCAATGAAACAGCACCAAGTGAAGCTATGACAGCATTCTCCTGATTGCCTGTTCCAACAGTGAACAAGATTCAGGGACATACATGACTGCCAGCTTGTGTATTGACATCCTTGATGATGACATTCTGCTGCATAATCCCTGTCCTCCGGGCTCTGTCACACTCACTGTGCCCTGGGCTGCTCACTCATGGATGCCACCACCTGAACAGTCCCATTAGTCCTAAGATTCAGGCCTGAAAGATTTTCAAGCTTTCCCCGGGCTCTTCACCGGTGAACATACAGAATTTCTCAGCCTCCCTTTCCTTGCAGTGCTTTGTCTGAGTCTCCCTGAGGCCCTTAAGAGCCCTCTCCTGCATGCTTGCAGCCATCTGCAGCCTTTTTGGGTTACTGTGCTTCAGCAGCTCCCATATGGAACTCATTTTGATGTTCTTACATCTTGCTGATGTGCAGTCTCATCTGTGCTGCAGAAGGAGAGACCGTGATTCCACTGTGATCCTGTTTCAAAACCCAGCAGGCTCTGTGTATGAATCACCTCTGGTCAGCATTGCATGCACATTTGCTCACCAACAGCAGTGTTTTCCTGATGATTAAGGAAGTGCAGGACATGGGGGAGGGATTTCACAGCAGGTCTAAAACCACTCTGACTTTTTCTTCTCTCACTCAGATTGCATCGCCTTTTACACACAGAGCCCCTACATTCATCTCAGGAGGCTCCCTAAACCCAATCTCCTGGGCTGAAAGCTGGCACTGGCCAAGCCATGTGAGCTGAAGCTCTTGGTTTGCTTTAGCCAATGGAACAGCTTTTTTCTGGCCTCCCTTCCATTAAACCTCCTGATTCTGGAGTACCATGTGGCCAGAGTACAGCAGAGAGGATTACTGATAAGACTCACAGAGACATTGAGCACTGTGGAGAGTGATTAGCAACTCACCATACCCTCCTAGCTACTGAAAAGCCTTCAGGAAGCTGATTCAGGCAATGTAGAAATGTATTTATGTCTGAGAGCAGGAGAGATCAGAGTGGCAGCAGTATCTCTGTGCATGCTCAGGGAATGAGAACAAAAATTTTCAGACTATTTGTCTGAATATTTCTGGTGGGGAGTCATCTCTAGCTCTAGAAGTTGTATTATATTGAGGTTGTTTTGCTTGAAATACTCCTGTGGAGGACATGAACCAGCATGAGGGCTGTCCCTGGAGAATGCAGGATGAAGGCTGCGATGAGACTGCAGCCATTCATCCCTGGGGTGGGACTCTGCCAGCCTGGGAGGGCTCCTTTGCCCACCAGACAGAAGAGTCCTATTGCCTCTTTCAGCAGTCCTTCACCTTCAGACTGAGATCTTGCTGCCACCACTGCAGCACTCAGTGATTAACAGTGGATTTCCCAGCTCTTTTGGGAAGAACAGAACAGGCCAACTCTCTGTCAAGGAGCTTGATCCTCAGATGCCTGTTACACAGCAGGGTTCAGGACACCTGGCCAGCCCCCAAATGCCTGGCTCAGCTTGGAATGGCTCAGCATGATATGGTTCATCTCCATGCTCCAAAAAAAAAAGAAATTTTGCCATTACCAAGAACTTTCTTCTTTATGCTTCATTGATTAATCTTTATTAATTTTTTTTTTTTGTTTTAACCCATTTAAAGTTGGTGTATTTTTTGTTTGTTTTTAAAAAATGTTCAGCTGCCAGATTAGGTTTTAAAAGGCAGCACTTTTGCTTCAGTACTAACAAGTTGTGTGTTTTAGAACATTAATGATATATTGAATTGTTTTCCGTGCATTTAAAATGTGCTACAAAGGAGATGGAAACTTTGTGAAAGTATGCTTTTTCTCCTGTGCTCATTGTGGTGTTCAGAATTTGGGTTAATGGTATTTGAATATTAATTGCTTGGGACACCTAAGCAGCAGCGCAGAGCCCTGTTAAGACTTGGCAACCCTTGTGTGCAGGTCAGGCAAGAAGAATCACTGCCAGAAGAATCTGAGGGAGATTTAAATGACTCCAGGGGGCTCAAGTGACCAGGGTGGGCAAACAGGACTTTGCACATCAGTAGGACATGGTGTGCACCCAGGGTGAGTGAGAAGGGCACTGAGGTGCTGCAGCAAAGGCAGGGAGATCAGTTGCTGGTCCTCACACTCACTGAGAGAGCTCAAAGGTGTTGTCTACTCTGAGAGGAGCCAAGTCAACTAAAGCCAATAAAAAAGATTCAGTGACCCAGACCTTATACTAACAGTTATCAGGGATGGTTTTGTTGGTACTATGACTCTGTGATTTGAAGGTTGGACTCAGCCTTGCCTGTAGTGACCACGAGATCGTAGAGTTCAGTATTGAATGAAGAGGCAGCAGGACAGTGAGCAAGATTATGACTGCAGACTTATGGAGAGCTAACTTTGGCCTCTTTCAGGGACTGCATAGAGGAATCCCATGGGATAGGGCTCTAGAAGAGGAGTCCAACAAAGCTGGTCCATATTTAAACACCATTTCTTCCAAGCTCAAAACCTGTGTATCCCTATGATGAAAAAGTCAGGCAAAGGGAGCAGGAGACCTGTCATCAGGATGATCTGAGAGTTCCTAGTCAATTTCAAATGCAAGAAAGAAATTTGTGGGATCTGTAAAAATGGACAAACCATGGGAAGACTATAGGAGCATTGTCAGTGTATGCAGGGATGTGATGAGGATGGCCAAGGCCCATTTAGAATCGAGTCTGGCAAAGGTCATCAAGGACAATAAGGAAGGCTTCTATAAATATGGCAGTAGCAAAAGGAAGATTAGAGAAAATGTGGGGCTGCTGCTGATTCACATGGGTGTCCTGGCAACAGAAGCCACAGAGAAGAATTAATTCTTCTTTGCCTCAGTCTTCACTGCTGAGGATGGCTCTCAGGAGTCCCAGACCTAGCAGGTAAGAGAAAAAGGTCAGAGAAAGGAAGACTTCCCCTGGTCATGGAGCACTAGGCTAGGCAGGCTTAACACTCATAAATCCGTGGGCCCCGTTGGGATGCGCCTACAGGTGCTAAGGGAGCTGGCAGATGTTGTTGCTCTGCCACTCTCCATCACTGAAAATTCATGGAGAATGGGAGAGATGCCTGAAGGAAGGCCAATGTTACTCCCATCTTCAAAAGGGGCAAGAAGGAGGACCTGGGAAACTACCAGCCAGTCAGCCTCACCTTTATCCCTGGAAAGATGATGGAACACGTAATTCTGGAGGTCATCAACAAACATGTAGAAGAAAAGAAGGACATCAGGAATAGTCAGCGTGGTTTCACCAAGGAGAAATCATGTTTGACCGGTCTGACAGCCTTCTATGATGACGTGGCAGGATGGGTTGATGAGGGGACAGCAGTGCATGCTACCTACCTTGACTTCAAGCAAGGCTTTTGACACTGTCTTCCATAACATCCTCTCAGGTAAGCTCAGAAAATAAGGGTTAGGTGAATGGACAGTCAGGTGGATCAAAAACTGGATGAATGGCCAAGCTCAGAGGGTCATGATCAGCAGAGCAGAATCTGATTGGAGGCCTGTAGTCAGCTGCATTCCTTAAGGAATCACTGTTGTGTCCAGTATTATTCAACTTCTTTTCAATGACATGGACAAAGGAATAGAATATATCCTCACCAAGTTTGCTGCTGATAGAAACCTGGGATCGTGTCTGATACACCTGAAGGCTGTGCTGCCATTTAGTGTGACCTTGATAACCTGGAGAATTGCCCAGAGAGAAACCTAATGAGGTTCAAAAACAGCAAGTGTAGAGTCCTGAATCTGGGAAGGAATAACCCCGAGTACCAATACAGGTTGGGGGCCGAGCTACTTGAGAGCAGGTCAGCTGAGAAGGACGTGGGAGGATGACAGGTTGACTATGAGATGGCAGTGTGCCCTTGCAGGCAGGAGAGCCAATGGTATCCTGGGATGCATTGGGAAGAGTGTGGCCAGCAGGTGGAGGGAGGTGATCCTCTCCCTCTACTCAGACCTAGTGAGGCCACATCTGTAGTGCTGTGTCCAATTCTGAGCTCCTCAGTACAAGAAAGACAAGCAGCTGCTGGAGAAGATCCATTAGAGGGCCACAAAGATGATTAGGGATCTGAGTCATCTCTTATGAGGAGAGACTTTGTGAGCTGGGTCTGTTTAGTCTGAAAAAGAGAAGACTGAGGGGATCTCATGAATGCATATAAATCTCTCACAGGCAGGTGACAAGAGGATGATGCCATACTCTTTTTGGTGATGCCCAGCAGCAGGATGAGGAGTAATGGCCATGAACTGAAACACAAGAACTTCTTTGCATTGATGGTGGCAAAGCACTAGAACAGGCTGCCCAGAAAGGCTGTGGAATCTCCCTCTTTGGAGACATTCAAAACCTGACCTGCTCTAGGTGACCCTGCCTTGGCAGGGGTTTGGAGTAGATCTCCAGATGTCCCTTCCAACACTAATCATTCTGTGATTCTGTGAAACGACCAGAGCAAACTAGAAAAGCTGTGCTAAGATGATAGGTGGATTCTATAATTTTCTTCTGTGGCTTTTGCTGTTCTCCACAGACTGCTATACAGAAAATAACATTTTAATAAACACAGTTTCTGTTAGTTCATTTATATGACCATTCTTCCTTGTTCCATTCCTTTCACAAGACTCTGAATTCATAAAGAGTATTTTCTATTGAGTCTCCTTTTCATTTAGGATCAAGTTCAAGAACTTCTTGAGTGTTTATTTTTTGGTATTATTACGTGATTAAGTGTTCTCGTCCTGCAAGTAAAACTATGGAAAATTACTTTATATATAACTGCCAAGTACTGAATTAAATGTCTTGTGTGTTACTTTACAAGGCTTCTAGTTATTTAATGAAATTACTAATTCCAAGCCACTTTGAATTATCAAGGTTGGGAAGCTACATTACTTATATAAATTGAGTCTTTGGGGAAAAGAGTGAAAAAATGGAAGCAATGAGATCGGTGTGTGGTTTGATGAACATTTTTTCTTCCTGCTATATTGAATATGAATAACAATTTTCAGAGCTTTTCGTAAGCTTAAGTTAAAATATTTTTTGGGGAAAATCATGAAACTGAGGAAAAAAATCTTAGAATGTTTACCCTTTTCATTTACATCTTGTTTCTTCTTTTTGATACAGCAGTTGGATTTTATTTTGAAACGAGCGATAGTCCTGCATCATCTAAAGTTGTTTTACTAAGGCTTTTAAGTACACCGAATATTTTGAGGGGGGAAGAAAAAGATTTTTTTTAGTTCAGAGAAATAAAATTCTCAGTCTACAGATAATTCATTCAGCAATTCCCATCAACAGGCAGGTTTTCAGTCACCTTCAGGAAAGGAAGGCTCCATCACATCAGGACTTCAACAGATGCATGAAAATCCTTTGAAGCAGGTGTTTATTTGTATAATAGTGCAAGGCATGAAAACTTCAAACATGTCTAACACAAAACTGTGTCTGTTTATTACTGAGATCCATCTGTCACAATGCTGTGTTAACACACCTATTCCGTCTTTAGACCAAAACTAGTGTATGTTTTGGACTCAGATTAATTCCTTTGTTTTGTTGTTTTGGTTGGGGTTTTGGTCAGTTTTTGTTCTATTACCAGTGGTAGACGTACCCTGAGTTTTACAATAAGGCAAACAAAGACTTTTAGCTCCCTTTGCCAATGTAGTGGTTTCAGTGTTCAGAAGCAGTAATGTTTTTTTTTCTTCTTTATCAAAAAATTTAGTCTCTCATCAATGGTTGTTGTTACCAGCTGTTGAAAACCACCAGCTGTTCCTTTTCTATCACCAGCTGTTGCCTATGGGAATGTGCAACTTCAGAAATGTTCTTTTAATAAACTCTGAAATTACATGTCTTATAATAATGCAACTTAATCTTTCACTTATATGATTGTTTAAAGTATACTGTTTGCAAAGAGGCATAGAATGAGCATAGAAGCACAAGCCTGTCTCTGTATCTGCAAAATACATGTATGAATAACTGTAACTCACCATTATTTATTGTCCAAACAGTGTGCAGAGATGACTGTTTCAATACAAATTATTTGCATATAATAAGACATTATACACATTATAAACACACATGTGTGTGTCTGTATTTAGACCAAATCTTTCTTCCTCAATGAAAAAAAATATCTCTGCATTGCAAAGCTATTAGGAAAGAGAGAAAATTAAATTATAACACTGAAGATAGTACTACACTGCTTAAAACAGCCAAGTAAAAATATTCAGATTTACTGTTCTGTGAAGATTTTCTTAAATTCTTTCCTCTGCTAATGGATACTAAAAACTAGTACTTAATGGAAGGTTTTTGTTCAAGAAAAAGCTATTTTACTGGAAGTTAAGTTCTTTGAGAAAGTTATTGTACATATTAGAGTTTTTATTTTGACAGACTCTTATTGCACAATTTGAAGACTATCTGAAATCTACTAAAAGCTGGTGCTGGCGTTCTGCAGTTTCACAGTTTGGTTTCTGGAGTTATGCTGATGATATTCTCTAGAATGAAGAAACATTAAACTTTTAAAGACCTCCAAAGCTTCAAAACACTTCCCTATACTCAAAAATGTACCACTTCTGAACTGAAATACAGAGGAATTTTGTTGACCTTCAGATATTAACACCTCTTCAAGAGTTTATTTGGTCCATAAAAGACCAGGCATTTATCAAACTGATTGAGAAGAATCTCTTAGCTAGCCACTTGGTACTGTAAATAAAAAGTGTGGTAAAAAAATGCTTAGCAAATTAGTTGGGAAACAGGAAAATGTGTGCAATTGGTTATATGACTGCTGAATTTAAAAAACAAGTAAGGCAAAAGTATTAGTAGTTATGGGGGAGAATTACATGCTAGAACAGATAGTTTATTTTATCCTCTCTCTGAATTTACTCCCATAAGTTTGGGGGATTGTTGTGTACAGATCAGTGTCTTGTACACTGTGTCTGAATGGGGACAGGTAAACACTTCCTAAACACTTCCTTTTAAAAAATGTATTAATATAATTGGATTTGACTGTACCATGTTATAGGTGTGATTTTCATTGACTATTTTACAATCATGCTGTTCCCTCTGACATTTCACCTGCGGAAAATTCTAGTACTTTGTCTCATACTTCAGATTTATTTACAGTAGTCAGTAATGAGGTATTAGTAATTCCATATGTGCATGCTAGATGTCCCTTCCAACACTAAGATCAACAGTTTATTTTCTGTCAAAATTTCATCTTCGTCCAGATTCGGAATAAAATATGTGTTGGGTTTGCATGTGAAGGTTTTTTTTTATTAGTGTTTGTTTTTTTTTTGTTTTGGCAGGTCATGGCACGATGGCTTCTATGAGAAGGTACTAGAAGCTTCCCCCATATCCAATGGAGACAATGCCAGCCGACTCCAGGATGGACCCACCACTGACCAAGGCTCAACCCATCAGCAACAGTGGTAGGGGAAAAAAACCCCCAACCTGTGGAATATCAACAAAAGAGTAGTGAGAATATATGAGAGAAACAGCTCTGCAGAGTCTAAGGTCAGCAAAGAAGGAGGGAGAAGTGCTTCAGGCACTGAAGCTGTGGTGGAGACCAAGGCTGTCCCTCTGAAGCCATAGATATCCATGGTGAAGCAGATACCCACCCGAAGCCCATGGAGGACCCCAAAGCAGAGCAGATGGATGCCTGAAGGAGTCTGTCAACCTCTGGGAAGTTCACACTGGAGTAGGCTTGATAGCAGGACTTGTGATCTTGCAGGGGTTCCACTCTGGAGCAGCCTGTTCCTGAAGGACTACATTCCATGGAAGGGACCCACTCCGGAGCAGTTCACAAAGAACTGCAGCTTGTGGGAAGGGCTCACATTTGAGATGTTCATGGAGGACTGTCTCCCATGGGAAAAGGACTACCCTCTGCAACAAGGAAAGAGTATGAGGAGTCCTTTCCTTGCGGAGGAAGGAGCACCAGAGAGAGCATATGATGAAATGACCACAGCCCCCATTCTTTTGTCCCACTGTGCTGCTTAGGGAAAAGGAAGTAGGAAAAATCAGAACTGAAGTTAAGCCTGGGAAGAAGGGAGGGGTGGGCAGAAGGAGGCTTTAATTTTTTTTTATTTCTTATTATCCTACTCTAATTTGATTAGCAATAAACTAAAGTAATTTCCCCAAGTTCAGTGTGTTTTGCCCTTTAATGTATTTGGTTAATTTTCTTGCCTTTATCTCAATTCATAGATATTTAGGTTATGTGAAGACAAGCACTTTCCCTCTCTAATTCATCTACTAAGCATGAAAATCTCAACTGTATAACTCTATGAAGAGGAGCCTTCAGCACCTCTTTCCTGACCCTGTCTCTGTCAATATTTAATTTCAGATCTCCAAAAAAAGATCATGCCAACTAAATAGTAGAATGGTCTGCAGAGAAAAGCAGTTCTTGCACTAGAATTTGCCTGAGAAAGTAAGGCATGTAGGTTTGGTTTCTTGCTTTGCTGAAGATTTTCTGTGTGAAGTTGAGAATAGGTGTTCTGTCTGTCTTCTCTTTTCATCAGAGGAAAAAAGAAGTTTTATGCCTCTTGGGTGCTCTGTAAATTAATATTTATGAAGGGCTTAAAGGGCTATACTGAGAAAGGGATGTATGTGAAGTAGTTCTAACAAACGTCTGCAGGAAGTGCATGTAGGATTGTTGCTGGTTTTTATTTCTCTTGGAGTGGAACTCAATGTTTAAACCAAAAAAACATACTCTTGAGAATGTGTGTATTATCATAAAGCTTCAAGGGTTCCTATACTTTGAGACTGCAGCAGTTCTGACCCCTACCTGAAGTGTTTGTAAACGCTTTTGTTTCAGAGAAGTTGAATATTAAAGCCAGGGAAATTTGTCTTCAGAAATTTGGCACATTTTTCTCTCTCTGCCTTTCCAGAGGGGCTTTAGCTGATGCTTTCAAAGTCTGCTTGCTGGGTCAGGGACACTACAAAACCCAGTGGCAGTCTCTTAAAACTTACTGGACAGTTAAGGTGGGATACTTCTATACTCTCCTTCCACAAGTTTAAAATGTCAACATTTCAGTTTGTATTTCAAAGACTTTACTGCATTTTATACAATTACAGCTTTTTACACACAAATTTAATGTAGAATGTATCAGATACCAGGCTCTTTGCAGCTATGCATGGCAGGAAAAAAAGTATAATGGGCACAACTTGATACAAGAGATTCTAATTGTCTATAAAGGCATTTTCACCCAAAGCACAGTCAAGGAGTAGGAGAGGCTAACAAGACCAGACTGGATAAATTGGGCAATCTCTCCGACCTTAGAGCTGACACTGCTATTTTTGAGTTGTTTGACTAGGGACCTCCTGAGCCCCTCTGGCTGAATTTGTGATCTATTAAATTCTTTAAACATTAAGTTCTTTATTGTATTNTTCTTGTGATGAAAGTGTGTAGTGAGACTCCTGGCCATTGCTTCATCAGAGGAAGCTAGAGGTGCGGTGGGGGGTGCTTAGGATACCAGAAACTTTTCTTAGGGACACTGCTAAATCCTGAGAGAATGAACAGGAAAAAAGCCTATTTTTAAGAACCATGTGTATGGAATAGTTTGTGTTTCTATATGCCTCTACTTTGCAATTCTTCCAGTTGTCTTTCCCAGTGCAAAGATAGCTTAGAGCTCACAAAGGACTTAATGGAAGATAGTAGTGCAGGCTTGATTTTAAACTTACTTATTCTGCAGCCTTGGACTGCAAACAGAGCAGTACGGTGAGCTTTAAACTATCTCCCCATTTTATAGCAGGCCAGATGCCCCTACCTGGCAGATTGTAACTCTTACTACGCTGGAAGACATAACATCAAGCTGGTCTGGAAAGAGCCTCACTGACTTGTCATCTTACATTTGCTGAGTGACATTAAAACAAGCATCCTATAATGGGATATGTGGTCAGGGATGGATGTCAGTCATGCACTCTGCAGTGAGTGAGAGCTTGTTTTCATGTGAAAGGACAGCATAGACCCAGATTTTCCTTCTCTCCAGTGCCTGGACATTTGCATTAAGCATGTATGGCTGAGAACATATTTGACTTCTGAGTGACTGTGAAGCAAGTTTAAAATAGAGGATGATTTTACATGGGCAGAGCTCACATCCATATTGTGATGGTGGTCACAGTGACATTATTTTTCTCCTCCATCTCCCTTCCTAAGGTTAACTTCATATAGTTGTTGTACAAACAGTATGTATTTTTTATCAAAATTGTCAGACCAAAATAGAGCCTAGGGTCCTCTAAAGTCCATCTTCCTGTATGATGAGTAGTGCTAAAGCTGGACCTTACCTATTGGCTGAAGTAAGGTACTGTGGTGGTGCATCGCTCTCTTTCCTCAAGCTACACTATTGTTTCAGAAATGCTTGCTAAACCCTGGCCTTGATGAACAGCACCTGGGCTAAACTCTTTCAGATCTTATCAGAAACACTGTCAGCTGCTAATGCTGTCTAATGAGCTCCTGGTTTTTAATGAACAGCTTTGGAAACATATTTTTCTTGCCTGAATAACAATGTAAGTAGAACAATGTGTTTGTTATCGAAGTTTGAAGGAAAGTTACCAACCCAAATTATTCCCAGGATGGAAAATTACTAGGACTAAAGCCAACTTTCTTGCAGCTCTATAAACAAAGGTCTTAGTAAGACCCTTTGAGCTCTACTGGACCGCAGTGGATTGTGATCAGCAATCTCCCTCTGGATGGGGCACCTCTCAGAACCAGTGAACTCTCAAGTTTGCTGTACTTGGAGGTCCACCACCAAACACTGACTATAGAGCCTGGGCTGATACTGAATCTCCTTGAGGCTCAACTCTTCACCTGTTGAGAAGATGCAAAGGTACCTGACATGAGTAATTCACTGAATTAGAGGGGAATTTTTTAGTTCTGTACCTTGTACATACTCTTAAGGCTGTGTGTGTGTAAGTGTAAATATACTGCAGCAAATGTACTATGGATGTTGTTCTCTTAAATTCTTAAGTATCTTAGATTAGTAAGCAAGTTAGGCCTATAAACAAGCTGTGGTGGTGCATTCATGACACGTTCTTACAGTAAATTCTCCAGAATCTTTTGTTATTTTTTTTAAATTAGACTACCAATTAAGCACTGCCAAGTTTAAGTGCTGTTTAAAGCTTTAAGTCTAAACTATTAGTCAAGCTGGTGCCAAGTTTGGCAGGGCAGCCCATTCTGAACCTGAATGGGAGGGTCTCTCTTATTGCTCTTTATCCTTATCCTTTTCCATCCCCAGCCTCCACGTAGATAATTTTGGTTTGATTTTTGTAGCCCTGTCCTACAGGCCACATTTCTCCTGAGCATGAGCAGAAGTCATGCTCTAACTGGATATGACCTTGTCCCCCTTGGCTGGACAAGGAGAACTTGATTCCCAGGTCATTGGACAGCTAATGTAAACAATATAGTCTGATATCTATTCTGAAACTGCGCAAGAAGAAGCAAGCAGACATGTTCTGACTTCTAAGAAAGCAGACCCTCTATCTGGTGGAACATCTAGCCAGCTAGAGAGATAGCAAGTCTGCTTGGAAGGTGTTATAGCCTTTGCCATGTTTAGATGCTTAAGCTTTCTCTGCATAGAAATTAGCATTCTAATAGATAAATAAAGCCTCTGAAAACTTCATGGAGTTAGCCTTTTCGTCATTATGCCTCCTGAGCCAGACACAACATTGGCGAAAACCAATAGATTTTAGTTTTATGTTGATTGATTTTAGATTTTAGCCCAATTTTTCTCTGTGTGCTTCAACCATTTAGTAAGTAGTAGAGTGAACCTTGCCACCAAACTTGTTCAAGCTTTTACTTTTATATTAAACCTCCTTTTGCCATTATCTTTGCTGGTGATTCTTTCAGTGACCTAAAATACTCATTAATGACAGGTATAAATACAGCTCTGACAGTTCTTAACAGAGTGGCTTGTTTCCATATCACAGACAGTTCTGAATCTAGGAATGAACCAGGGTTCAGTTCAAGCTACTGTCTGCCTATATGTTTTTTAAAGATTGTGTAAATCAATTTTATCTCCATATGCGCTGTAACTATGACTACAGAGAGGTTCTCACGCTGATCTGATTATTATCAGTTGAATGTGACTTTGACACTACTGACAGAGTTTCTGTGGATTTTAGAGTAGTTAAGAAAACTCTTCTCATTACAGCTTCATGTTATTGCTGTACTAACGTTTGTTGAACTGTGTTACAGGTAACTCAGGCAAGCAAGCCTTCCTTCATTATTCCTTAGGCAAGGGTTTGCACTCTGAGGAGAGGAGAAATGAATTTAACTGTCTGGTTCTTAGCTATCTTGCTTTCCATGATGGTATTTTTGTGTGTGTAATTGACTACTTTATTCTTAAGTAACAATGTTGCGTTTTCTACCAAAAAATGATAAAGACTAAGAATTGACATGTGTAAATAGCTCTTGTTCCACAAGTTTCAACCATCTGGTTGCTTTAAAGAAAACAGGAAAGGAAAGTGCCTTAAGGCGTGACAAATTAAAATTAAAATATTTTAGAAATAAACTGTTAACACTTCAAAATTCAACTTCTATCTTTTCATCAGCATTAAGACATCTGGACTTGGAAGGCCTTTATTTTCTGCCTGCATATGAAGGGAACATCCTCTGTTTTTGTAGTGTGCAGTAAATAACATAGTACAGCAGAGTTGAAAATTCACAGCAATGGTTTTATCCTCTGTACAGTTGGCAGCTTTTGTTCATTTTCTATCTCTTCCACAACTAGTTGCAATGATTATGCAAAGTCATTACAGTCAAAGAAAAACAATGTTTTTCTTTTTTCTCTATATATTGGGTACTAATTTCATCTTACTGCAACATTAAAACCTATGCTGACAACAAAGGCATTTATGCTTGGCTTAACAAAATGCTGAAAGTACGCTAGTATTTGTTGTCTGCATCATACTGTGTTTTCTGTAGTTTTTATCATGAATCTATATCTCTGAAAGCATTTTTTGCCCATGGCAAGAGAGGCCAAATAATGAATAATTTGATTGGGTCCTGAGACTCATTTAGAATTAGACAGTGTATGCAAATGAGTAACACTTCTTAGTATATGCCAGCATTTGCTAAACTTAATGTGGAAAATCTTTGGTCTAAAGGACTTAGTGCACAAAAAAATCAACCAATATCCTAAGGATTTGTAAATCACAGCCTAGATGGATTTGCAGCAACTGAGGATCATGCATAGCTTTCACATGTAGAAAATTAATTTCTGTATGTAGGATAGTATATCTTTTTGTGGTGGGTTTACCCTGGCTGGATGCCAGGTATCCACCAAAACTGTTCTATCGCTCCCATCCTCAGCTGGACAGGAGAGAGAAAATATAATGAAAGGCTCATGGACTGAAATAAGAGCACAGAGAGATCAGTCACTGATTATTGGCACAGGCAAAACAGACTCAGCTTGGGGAAAATTGTTGAATTTGTTGAATTTATTGAATTTACTACCAATCAAATCAGATAAATAAATTCAAATCTTAATATATCTTTCCCAAACCCCCCTCTCTTATTCCTAGGTTTAACTTTATTCCTATTTCTCTACCTCCTCCTCTTCAATGGCTCAGGAGGATGGGGAACGGGGATTATGGTGAGTTCATGACACAGTCTCTCCCACTCCTTCCTCCTCATGGGGAGAACTTTTCCTGTTCTCTAGGATGGAGTCCTCCTCAGGCTGCAGGTGATACCTCTATCTCCCCCATGGACCTCCATGAACAGCCTTCCTCACCATGGTCTTCATCATGGACTGCAGGAGAATCTTTGCTCTGGCACCTAAAGCACCTCCTCTGCCTCTGTCTTCACTGACCTCGGTGTCTGCAGAGCTGTTTCTCTCACATATTCTCACTCGTCTCTTCTTTGGCTTCAATTGCTCATGATCAGTAACTTCTTTTCCCTTCTTAAATTTGTTATTCCAAAGGTGATAGCTCAGTGTCAGCTGGTGTCAGCCTTGGACAGTCTTGGAGCCAGCTGGCATTGGCTTTGCCAGACACGTGGGAAGCTTCTAACAGCTTCTCACAGAAGCCACCCCTGTAGCGCCTCCACTACCAAAACCTTGCCACTAAACACAACACATTTTGTCATTTTCCTAGGCATTCTGGGGAAACTAAAACTAAAATATCATTCTGTTGCGTGTTAATGAACTAATTTGAAACATCTTTATTTCCTAGCACCTATTAGCACATTTTGTATTGGTACAACTTCCTCTATCAGGTTTCAGTTAAATATGTTGTTTAACAACACCATGTTCAACATATGTATATTGTATTTAAGCATGTACTGAAGAAGTTGCCTGACATATCTTTTATAGTTGCTAATTAAAGCATTTTCTGCATAGATCTGCACATCCAAAATACTACAAATGTAGGAAATCATCAAATCATCATTCAACAGAAGCATATTTATAAAAACTGCTAGAAAATGTTTTTGTTTTTTTTTGTTTGGTTGGTTTTTGGTTTTGGGGAGGTTTTTTTGTTAGATACCTCAGGTTTGGTTTCAGGTTTTTTTCTTACTACTTTCCTCTTTCTAACAATGAAGGGGAAATAAAGGAGATGAGAACAAGGACCAGAACATAAAGTGTAATACAATGTTTCAAGGTATTACACAGAGTGAAGCAGTTTTCTTCGGTGGTGATAGGTGCATGTCTGAAAGTAAGCTAGAATGGCAGGTAAAGAAACAGTTATTCCCTGGGTATATGTATTTCTTCCATCTGGTGCATTATTTTACAAACTCACTTCACTTGGCTTTCAAATGTTAGTTAACAGCTGGTCTAAAGGTTTTCATATTTGCTTTGTACATGTTCATAATTCATATGATTTTTAATATTCTCTGTAACATTTAACTGGTGATTTTATTTCAGTTTCATCATTCTGATTTTCCAAAACAATAAATACAGTCTAGTTTTCAAATAATTTATTTATTTTTAAGATAAATGTGTGATGGAAGAATACTTATGTCAAGAACTAGTAAAAAATCCCCTTGACCTATACAGACTGAAATTGGAATAAAGGTAGAACTAACAGATAAGTCTTAGGAAGAGTTCTTTGATCTAACACTGGTACTTTGAACAATGCATGGATAAATTATGCAAACTAGAATATAATCATAGGATCTAAGAATAAACTAAGCTTGAAAAGACCTGTTGTCCTGCTCCTCCTGTAAGCAGAACCAACTTGGAACCTGGATTCCACTTAAGTAGCAGCTCTGTCCAGTCAGATTTTTGGCTTTCATCAAGAATGGGAGTTCCACAATATCTCTGGACACTTGACCAAATGTATGGCCATTTGTTCAGTGGAGCTGGGATTTTTTCTCTTTTTATGTATTTGAAATATCTCTTGCAGTATTTTATGGTTGTTGTCTTTGATATTTGTTTTTTGCTTTTTTGTTTTGTTTTTTAGTTTTTAGTTGTTTGTTTGTTGTGCCTTGCCTTGCGCCTCTCCTCCTCCCCCCCTCCACTCCCCTGCCCTCCCCCTCCTATCCTCTTTCCTTATTCCTTTTCTTCACTCCCAAGCCCATACTCATTAGGTAGTGGAATTCTGCAGCTGGTTTTTCCCTTTAGCTTCGGTGTCCGAAGCTAAACAAACCAAGATATCCTGGCCTGTCCTTTCATCAGCTCACAGTAACCTTGGTATGTTTTCTGAACTCTGCATTTAGCTGTCATGCCTCTTGAAAAGAGGAAAAGGAGCATTCCTTTCTAAATAGCTAAATAAATGAAAAGCACTTCTTCCCATGACCTGAAGGCTATAGTCCAGCAAATGAAGCCTGGTATACAGATACCTTTCATCACTGGAAAGGCACCCTCCTCAGCTTATTTACCATGACCTCCATGTCCTTTTTGGTTTTTTTTCAATCTGAAGTGTTACAAAGGATATCCTCTCTTCTGTAGCCAGGATATTATATATTTGTGTCTGGAAATTTTTAGGAATTCTCTTGATCCATTCTCTCTGAAAAGTTGCTCTCCATTCCAGTTTACTGACTGCTCCCTTAGTTTTATAATCTACAAACCAAGTGAAGGCTTAAATCATAGAATCATACAATAGTTTGTGTTGGAAGGAACCTTTAAAGATCATCTAGTACAATCCCCCTACACTGAGTGGGGATGTCTTCAACTACTTAAAGTTGCTCGGAGCCCCAACCAACCTGAACTTGAATGTTTCAAGGGATGAGTCAAAGATATATAAACTTTTGAGAAATGTTTCAGAATTTATAAAAATAATTAGCCAATATATAATAATTACATTTAAGATATAGTGGCAATGCAGCATTCAAGAATCTGATCTTTACAATAATTGAATATTTATATACCATATTAAAGTGATTTTTAACACAGTGATGACAGGCATAATATATAGATGGGTGCCAAGTACACTTCTTCTAATTTTTTTTTCCTTTCTTGTTTCTGCATTAAAACAGCAGATCTTTATTTGCGCATTATTTCTGAGCCCTTCTGTTTGTTTGTAATTTAACAGTGCTGATATTTTTTATTTTTGGCATTTTATTTTTGTGCTCACTATCTCTTCTACTTAAAAGCACTGTACACCTTGCCTCAGCCTGCTGATGCAGCTCTGAAGTACCTTAATGTGCAGCACAGTTCCATCTCTAATGCAGCACTTTGTGTATTAAATAAATTATATATATTATAGTCTTCATCCAAAAGGAAGGAAAAGAATCTAGTTTAAGTAAGGAAGTAATAATGTTTTTATCAGAAAGTGGGAGCTTATCTGAAAGATAGCAGGAACATTAAATGTGTATGTAATGAGGAATCTGTCTATTTGCTTAGCACCTAATACTTCCAAAATTTCTGGATATTTCCTATTTAGGTTGTAATAGGAGTAGGTATTCTCATTTCCCCATGGGATTTATTCCAGTTCTTGAGAAAGGTTCAGTTTTCTGTTAATATCTTGTACTTAGATTTTTTTTTTTTTTTTGTTACATGGGTTTCTGTGCTGCTGTGCTCTTGATTTTCCAGACAGCAGAGGAGTGTTGAGGTAACATTTTGTAATTATATTTGGGCTTTTTTTACAAAACAAAGCCTTTGTGGCTCATGAGCACTGATTTCTGCAGTTTATTTTACTATTATGGCAATGCTTTCTGTCAGTCATCAAGGCTGGTGGTGATGAACTCTCAGTAGTCAGTGGCAAAGACATTTGAGACAGTAACTGCTTGGTCTGGCCTCTCACAGGAAATCTTTGGACTTGAGTTTACTCTCAGTACTCATTAATCTCTCTTTTCTGTTTGACAACAAAAAGTCCCACCTTTTTTTAGCAACAATAGCAGTCACGCTAGAAAACTACAGTCTCTCAGAGATGATAGGAGTCTCAAAGCAATCTTGTTCCTCAATGTCCTTGATTCCCATGCAGTTCTTTGGACTTGGCATTTCCAGTCTTATCAAGTGATGGTCCTCCTTTCCATCTTGATTTACTCTTCTGAGAAATGCTTCCAGTAAGGAGTACTGAGAGAAGATCTCACCTATAAAAGCTTAAAGAGAAAATTCAGTACTAAAGTCAGTTTATGTTCTTCCTTACTCACCAGACTTCCTACACTGATTAGCAGCCAACAGGTATTTTCCTTGGTCTTGCTTTGTTGCCAGAGCCTTCATGGGAGCCTTTGTTTCCCATCATATTCCACCACCTATTTTGCTCCCAGTGAGCTTTACTTTCCTGATCTTGATTATGTTTGTTTGGTATTGTCATGTAATCATAGTGTTTACATGATGCAGGATTTTCTTTCCCTATCTGGGAAGAGGATAGTTTATTATATGTTGTAGCTTCTTATAGCCAGAGGTGGTTGGACTGTTTTCTATTCTGGAGTTTGCACTGTAATTTTATTTCATAACAGTACTTCCATGCTGAACCCTTCTCTACTATTAATGTTGAACAAAAAAGGATGTGGTAAAAATGAGAAGCATAAGAGCAAGAAGAAAAATGTACCAGTTTGATTTAGAAATAGAGATCAGGAGAGAAGACAGGCAAATCTCTCTCATATTGAATAATCGTTGTATTGCTGAGTGGCAAAATCTACTTAAGATCCCTTCCAATATGTTACAGTCTGTAGTTCCCAGACAGAAATCCAAAAGCTGTCTCCACATGGTAAATTCAATACTTTTTTTTAAAAATGTGAGACAGTGCAGTTTATATGGAAATACGGGCAACTTCATAGCGTACTTGAGGCATCCAAACAAACAGTTCAGAATCTTATAATCTCAAAAGACTTTCACACATTTTATAAGCAGGTACTGTAGGCACATGCAAGTTTCAAGCATACTGATCAAAAAAGTAGACATCAGTAATTCCCTTTGTGCCGCAGTCCCTGCCTGTGTGGCAGCAATCCTGACACCTTTCTGCAGCCCTGGCTAGCTCGTGCTGCCACGCCGAGGGCACCGGGCAGGTGTGGGTCACCCGATGGCACAAGGGTCCTTCCCAAGGGACACCAGCCACCAGGCGACTAAGGCCCCCTGAGGCAGGCGGTACTCCCTACCCACACGTCCCCAGCAGGGACTGGTGTGTGGGTGACAGTTAGCCTGACCCTTCCTAGGAGTCCTTGGTCCTAGATGGTATGGATGCCGCAGCTGTTGGAGGGTAAAAGGGTAGAAAGCGACTCACTCTCGTTGGGGCGAAACAGGAACAGTTTATTGGGGGTCCAAACCCCAAAGCAACCAACAGGAGTGAGCTCAGAACAGCTCAAAATGAGGGGTTTTATAGGGGGTGGAATTGAGAGGTGGAGAGAGGGTAAAAACCAATGATATCGAGGGACAGGTGGAATTAAGGGGTGATAGACAGGAGTAGAAGACAGAGGCCTTCAACTCAAACCTATCAGGGAACGAGTAACTTGGATTGATAGGGAAGATTCTGGAATAAGGAGTATATATATGGTATAGGGATAGGAGGGGTTTAGGGAAGGGTACATAGAAAGGGAGTATACATATCACAGAATGAACCAAACACAGGGTAGGGAGATAACAGAACAAACCATGATAATGCCCAAACACATAACACACACCACCACACCTTTGGATATTATTTCCTAAAATTTGAATCTCAAGTCTGCTCCTTCTTGTGCTATTATTTTTGACTAATGCAAGCATTTCACTCCAATTACTTTCTAAAATGGGAAGATCTGAACAAGTACTTTTTTCAAAATATCCCTTTGTTCACTTTATATCCTTGCCATTACACACACCTGATCTCAGCTTTATTTTGGCTTTATTTTAACTACCTTAACTCAGTAGTCATAGACAATTTTTTACTGGTTTTTGTTTTTTAGATTTTGAAAATATATTTAAGGCATGATAATTTCATAGAACTCAAACTGCAACATTTTTCCTTTTTTTTTGTTTAATACCTTTATCTCCTATGTCATAATTCTTCCACTCTCTACTCTTTTCTTTCTGGTGTATATTTTACCTTTATTAATACAGCTTGTAATGTACATCAGCAAATTAAATAATCTAAAACTTCTTTGAGTGCATCTGACATTCTAAATCTGAAAGCTAGTGATGAGGTTTGGGTAGATTACACAGGCCCAGATAATATTTTTTGGGTAGATGACAGTTATTAATGTCTTACCTTTTTTCCTTAGGTAGAATTCAGAACGATTGTCACATCAAAATGTGATGTAGCTGCTGTGTCCCAGTGGAGATAATGTCAGCCATTTATTATTGCCCTTCCTATTTCTGCTAATGAAATTGACCTGCTATTAGAGTCAGGTTGAATAGGGTAGAAACTTAGTTATATCAACAGCAAGGTTGAATCTGACAAAGTTAATAGAATTTGTTTCTGCAAATTTTACAGAACGTAACATCCCAAGTTCTTTCTGCACAGTGGTTTGGGAAAAAACATTAGAACAAAATACTAGGCATTTTCATTAGAGTTTCTAGAAAAATTGCCTTCTCCCAACAATGTTTAGAGAACTGAAATAGACTTACTTTAACTTGTCATAATATAAAGGATATTTGTGATGCTGTACGAAGATCATTCTTGTGTTCTTATAGAGCAAATTTTGTTTCTACGGTGTAGCAAATTTGAATTTCATGTTTGGTTTTTTTTCAGGAAAGTGCTGTTCAAGGTGTTTAAGGATGTATAATCTTTTCAGTATGATGTATAAACTTATTCTGCTTTCAATTCACGTCTCCTCTTTATGCTCACACACAGTAGTGGAACATTAACCTCCATTTTAATTCTACAATGTTAACACGTAGCTCTGTGTAGTGAAGATGGTAAAGAAAATCAAATCATATGGCTCAGGGATTCAGACAGTGGCCTGCACAGGGGTCAGAAAGACTTCCCAACTGCAAACAAGGACATACACTGGATGAATCTTGAAGGTGCCTCATCTTCTTACCTGAAGCACCAGCCCCTGCTCTATCTGGAAATAGGATACCAGAACAATTTGCAGCAATCAGATACATTCAGAAGGTTTTAAACTAAAATTTAATCATTCTGCTCACTTCAGAGAAAAAGAGTTGTTGTCTTCTCCTCTCTTTCCCCTGCAATGAAGAGGTTGATTTGCTAATTGTCCAATCAAGTGCAGGACGTGGTGTTTGAAATGCCAGCAAGAGGTCTGTATTTCTGAAGATATAGTGAGATTTAAGAATTTAGTGAGGAAGTGTAAAAACTGACATCCACACGAAGTAAAATAATCTTTGGATGAATAGGATTTCTGAGACCTTCTGATTCTTCTGTCTCAGAATAATCTTATATTCTGAGACACAGAATATAAGATTAAATAAATGAAATGAGGAGGAGTGAAAAACTCCATGGGTAGGAGTGGAGATGCAATTTAGGACCTAAATTTACATACAGTGATTAAATTCATGGCCTGCTTTTGTGTGTGTGTGTGTTTTAGAATTTCAGTTGTTTTAAATAGTATTTTAAATATAAAAATTATCATTATTTGAGATATGTATCTTTGTAAAGTTTTGCTATATAATTGGGAGTGCTTGGGTTTTTTATTTGCCTTTTTTCTGGATGAAAATATTACTATGATTGAGAGAAAGAATGGACTCCAAAGCTCTGGAAATATAATTGGCTTAATATATATTTGGTAAAGGTAGGTATTTCTAGCTTTTATTATTTCTAGCTTTCATAGATACCTTGGGCTGTAGGTTTTTTTGCTTTTTCATTTTTTCCAAGTACCCTCAAGAATTTCATTGGTAACATCTTGATGATGTTAACATGAGCTAACTAGCAGAAAACTGTGATGTAAATTATTGGTCTCTTTGGAATCTGGCAGCTCATTCTCCTATTTAATAAAATTAGAGAGCTGTTCTAACAGCCAGCAATGGGCTGCACCAGACTGTGCCAAGAAAGATGAGAAATACATCCTCTGCTGAAGGTTCTGGGGAGATGAAAGAATTAGAAGAATTAAAGATAGCATTTATATTTTTAGATTTGAATTCTATTGGTGAGTAATAATAGAAATTATAATGGCTACTTATTGCCTGGACTGCAGCCTCATTTACATCAGTATCACTGCTGGCTGCAGTGTCCCATTTACGTGAAAGTGTAAATGGAAACTTAAAAAATAACAGTAGAACTTGCAGAACTTGATGTAGATAGATAATGAATATTTTCATACTCTTATCTTAGCTTGATATAGAATGTCATTGAAAATCGTTTTTGCTGTTGCAGATTTTTGAATGAGACCATATAAATAATATCAGTATTGTCATCAGCTGCAGAGGGTAATGCAACTGTAATGACATCCCTTCTTGAAAATAACTTTCTATTTGGCATGTAGCTCCTGCTGTGCCAGCTAGCTCCTGTCTACACTGCTAAGAATGTTCTAGGAGGGCATTTAACACAGTCTGTATACTTTTCTGCTGGTGTTGACATATGGTTAATAGGTTTATTGGAATTTACTATGAAGACTTTTATACTGAAAAACATGTTTAACACTAGTAGAGATTGTTGCTTAGTAGCATCCTTGGAGTGAGGTCATAGAACTCTCCTGCATTTGGTTATTTAAAGGGACAAGAGTACTGCAAGGGGCACTCAAACTGTTCACAGGACGGATTACTGTGCAGTCCATATGAGATTTGATCCTATCATCCCTGCAAACCAGCTGGGACCTAGAGAAAAAAGGATTCACATTGCTTCCCATACTTAATTTGCCTAGCAGCGTAGCAAAATTTGCTGAGGAAACAAACTGGATTTAACAGCTGTTGGATCAAGGAACCGAGCTGTCATACTCTGAATGACATAGCTACTTGTAGTCAAAAACAAGGGATTACAGAAAAAGTACAGACTAAATAAAGACTCTGCAGGGATAATAGTATTTTAACCATTTTAACCAATGTCCAATCTTGGACATTTCTTGTCATGTGAAAGTGTGGAAAAACTTCATTATAATGGTTTCTATTTATCAGACTGAAAAGCTAAGTAAAAAGGTGGACTGCAAAGTGCACAAAGGATAATTTTAACGGCTTTTTACTTGCCTATCATGGAAAAGGAGATTTTCTGAGTAGAATATTTAAAAAAATTATTTAAAGAATATTTCAACCTGGACTGTGATACAGGTTGCTTTTAATTACTTTGAAAATCTTCCTAGTTCTTTTACTTCCCTTTTTTTTGTCTACAGCTTGGATTTTAACTTGGATATTTATGTACATAGAGAGGAAGACATACACTGAGAAGAATACTATGCTGTGTTTGTCAGAGCTGGAAAATCTTTCTACCAGTTTTGTTTTAAAAAACATATTTTCAAAATGGTTCAGGTCCCCGGTGATATAAATTAACATAAAATTAATTTAAATTAATGGAATTCATTGGTCTTTTGTACTTGCTCTGTTCAAGTGGGTAAAATATTCAGAACAGCATTTTCTGGTTTTGTGGCCTTGCTTTTGGCAATTGAAGAAGTGTTTGGGTGCATGGACACATGAGTCTGTGTGCACATTTACTGGTAGGTAACTGAGGGAGATAGTAGATTGCTGTTTCTGAATAAAGTCTCTTTGGCTTGCATGAGCCTCTGCTATCACACCATTGCCTAGATGAGATGCTACAAGTTGTAGATTTATGAATACATAAATCTGTGCTTTGCTTTCATCAATAATTATTTTGCGCAATGTCACAGTTGTGCTTCTAGTATAGGTAGTTGGATTTCTGACTACTGAATTTGGGTGGGGAAAGATTGTTCTTGAGGAAAGTTATATGTATGTGAAACTGGCTATGGTTACAAGCATTAAATATTGGTGTGGAAACAATGAAGGAAGAAGACCTTGTTCAGTATTTGTTTCCTGTAATAGATCTGTTTGTGGCTTTTAAAATGCTTAAAATTTTCTTAAAATGCTCTCACACCATCTGCATTATTAACTTGTGTTGCAAAATTTTGTCTTAGGCTTGTATGTAATTTAATATGTAGCATTCCATTTCTTGAATAAATCCGATATTGTAAATTAATTGAAGAAACATTAATTTTCAGAGCACTGAGAATTTCTTTGGTATTATTTCAGAATAATGAATTATATGCAACTTCAGCATTTTTTTCTAGTAGTCATATGAAGTTTTCCTGCTATCAGAGCAAATCCAGGTGGACAATAAAAAACTTACAAAATAAATACAATGCCATCAATAACCATTTTTCTTAAAGGAAAAAGAATCAACCCTTTTTCTAAACCAAACATACTTACTTATCATCTAAGTAGAATTTGCTAATTGTATAAATGTACTAATATAAAGTATGTATAAATACTTTTGTATTTTTATAAAATAAATCTTCTCTCATGGTCTAGCCTTGCATACCATGTTTCTTTATATTATATTCTGGCTTGGGTTTTTTCTTTGTTTTTCACAATTCCCCAAAATTCTGACAAGGTACAGTAGTTCCTGAGATAGTTATTTTGTTTCTAACATTCATACGTAAGGTTAGCTACCACCTTCCTTTTGAAAGTTTGGGATAAAGAGAATAATTTCTGATACTTAAACTTCAGGGAACAAGAATTTTATCAATATGATGCTGAAAACTGACATTGATACAGCAAATGGACAAACTGCTGCTTTCACGGGAAACGGATTTTTGGTAAGAAGATTCTGGAGAATAAGACTCAGCAGATGTGATACTAGCAGACCTATATAAATTTCATCTGGCATTTCTGTTGTCAGTATGAAGTTTGCTTAAGTGCACAATTTCATGGTTCACCAGTTACCATCCTTGGCCAAATTTATTTTCAGTGCTGGTGAAAAAAAATATTGCTTTTCCAGTTGCTGCTCAGAGGTTATAACTCTTGATAGAAAATGTGTAGTCCATTAGGATGTTAAATTTTTAATTCAGCGTTTGTATTTATTGATGGAGGTTAAATAATGTGCAGGTAGTTGCACATGTATGAGATAATTAATTACATGACAGTGAATTGCAAGTTTCTCTTTTTACTTGTGTAAACAGCAAAGAATGAACTTTTTTCCATTATGTTTCTTGTCATATATATAAGAAAACTTGCTAATGATTCTTAAATAGCTCATTTAGATAAAAATAGAGATCCATTTATTTAAAAATAGTATTTAATGATTGTGACCTAACACAATATTAGTGTTTTCTGGTAGTCCTTATGGCTGCATGAGAAAATCCTGTGGTTATCATGTGTGATTTTGCCATCCTTTAATGAAAGCTTTATTTTGTGAATGTAGCAGAGGATCATGAACCCTCTTGCACATATGTTTGGTTTAGATTATTTTTACTTGCTGTGGAAAGTAGCTTATGAAAATCTGATTCCTTAGCTTTGGGCTGAAGGGAATATTTTCTCTTTTGTTGTGAAAATGTAGTGGACATCAGTTCAGAAAACTAATTAGTGACAGTACTGATTTAAGATGTTATCTGTCAATTGTCCTGAAGATAAGTTCCCATTTTAGTGTTGTCATCTGTCAAACTCGAAGTTTAAGTAAAGGAAAGGAGAGGAAAATACTCAAGGAAGGGAGGAGATAAAAAGAGAAGGTTTGTCTACTACAGATCTGCCTCTCACTCCTTCCCTATATTGCTACTGTCCCCCTCTTTCTCTCCCCTTCCCAGCAGACGGCTGCTGAATTAGTCTGAGAGGAGAAGAGCTTTCACAGCAATAGCATGGAGGAAAATTGTCACAGATCTTGAAGCTCCACAATATACTTGCCTCAGGTGCTATCTAAACTGCAGGTTCTGTGACATGCTAACAATGACACAATACTGGAGAAAAGAGGCGCTATCCTTGGACATGTTAAGTCTTACCCTAAAGAGCTGCAGTTAAGTTTGGATGCAACTTGCATCAGAGCTTTGTATTTAATTTTATTTTGTATTTTATTCTTATATTTGTATTTTAATTTGTATTTTATTCTTAATGTGTTCTTTATGCACTCTGAGCTAATTTAAATTATGTTTTTTATTCTTCATGCTACCCTTGGAGAAGGATGGTCTGTGCTTTTGTCATTTAAAAAAACTTTTATAGAAAGACATCAGTGTGATTAACAGCATATGTGTTTCCACTAGCATATGTTGGGATTTGAAACAGTGGTAAGGGCTTGACTAGTCCTAAAAACTTAGAAAAATCTTATTCATGTTGCACTCAAAAGGAATTGTGGTTAAGTATAGTAGCTTACATTAAGGTACAGCTAAATTCAGCTTGAAAAAATCCAAAACAATTGTATAGCTTCAGCTTCTAAGCTATTTATACTAAACTACACAACACTTTTGATGATTAACCAAAGGATTCTCTGGATATAAATGCAAAAAGTCAAGTTTCAGAACTCTCTGTGTCTTTCCAGACAAGTCACTCTCTAAATATTTTAGTTCTCTGTTTTAAGTATTTAGAGTATGCAAGACATATATGCTTTGTACTTATCAGAACAATTTTCAGACCAGAGTTTTCTGGTTTACTTGGAATTTGGGCAGCCCAATTTTTAATTAAGAAACAAAATACAGTCACCACATCCTAAAATTATATAATAAAGTTCATTGGCTGCTTGGACTCTATTATATTCTCTATTGTTTAATAATAGAGCTGCTCAGGGAATTTTCCATCAAGTGTTAAATATTACCCTTATTCACATGTACAGCCAAGTTAGCTTGAGTGATAGCTTAAAGTCATGGAGTTCCAGAGAAAATAACTAGGCAAATTAAACCATGATGAGTCTTCAGCAGTTATTTTCTGTTTGGTCTAGTTTAATTTTCAGCAGTTTCCACAAATGGAAAGTCACTTGAGACTTCTAAAATATGAGGCAATGTGATGGACTCTTTGTCTTACACATTCATATACTTCAAAACTTTACCAATTGCTCAGATTATTTGAAATTCAGAAATAGTGTTATGGTGGAGGATATGTATCTTTCAATTTGTGATGAGGAAATAGAGAACAGCATGGTGAGGGCCGAGGTAGCATGAAAAGGAAAGACACACTTCTATATTTTTGTGCTCGTGGGATTCTTGTTGTTTGTTACATCACTAATCTGAGAAACATACTTTTACTTGTTATAACTTCTGGCCAGACATTATTCTTATCACTATGATTACCTTTTGAGTGACTTTCAGTTGCTGACTGTTAATGCTCCAATTGTGTTAGGCATACACCTGCACACTTCTTCATCTTTTTGCTCAGAACTGATGGTTTAAAATTTTTGTTCTTTTTTTTTAGAAAAATTATTGCGACTGGTGTATACTAATATCTATAGCATGAAAGGCAGATACAATTCTGTCCAAATATAGGACTGAAGCTACTTAGTTCCCTTGGCAGTACACAAAGTTAATTTTCACACACAGAATCACACACAGAATATGCATAGTTGGAAGTGACCTACAAGGATCATCAAGTCCAGCCACTGAGTCCTTGCACAGGAATATCCCCAAGAGTCACACCATGTGGCTGAGAGTATTGTCCAGATAATTCTTGAACTCTGTCAGGCTTGGTGCCGTGACCACTTCCCCGGGGAGCTTGTTCCAGCGCCCAACCACCCTCTGGATGAAGAACTAATTTCTAATATTCAATCTAAACCCCTGACACAACTTCAGGCCATTCCCTTGGGTCCTGTAGAGGCCCAAGTCCTACAGGACTGGGTCACCATAGAGAAGAGATCAGTGCCTGCCCCTCTCTTCCCCTCACAAGGAAATTGTAACTGCAATGAGGTCTCCCCTCACTCTCCTCCAGACTGAACAAGTTAAGTGCCCTCAGCTGCTCTTCATACATTTTCCCCTCAAGCCCTTCACCATCTTCATTGTCCTCCTTTGGACATTCTCTAATAGCTAAACATCTTTCCTATATTGTGATGCCCAAAACTGCCACAATATTCAAGGTGAGGTCACATCAATGCAGGACAGAGTGGAACAATCCCCTCCCTTGACTGGCTGGTGATGCTTTGCCTGATGCCTCACAGGACACAGATGGTCCTCCTGGCTGCCAGGGCACTGCTGACTTATATTCAGCCAGAACTCATATTCTGGTCCAACCAGAACCTCCAGGTCCCTTTCCATGCCACTGCTCTCCAGCATCTCATTCCCCAGTCTGTGCATACATCCAGGATTGCTTTGGTTTTGGGTGTGTTTGGTTTTGTGGTGATGGTTTTTTTGGTGTTGGTTTTTGGTTGTTTTTTAGGGGGTATTTTTTGGTTGGGTTTTTTGTTGGTGTTTTTTTCCCCCCCCCCATAAAAGGAAAATAGATTATATTGAGAACTGAGATTCCTATTAGAGCTGCCAAACTTAGGAAACAGAACTACTGTTCCTACTGAACTACTGTTTCTGCTGATTGCCACTCCACGAGGAGGACTGAAAGTTTTGCAGACCCATAACTTGTGCCCTTTGCAGCAAACTGTGCCAAATAAGAATAGTCAAAGGACTACGAGCCACTGGACCTTCAAAAGTTCAGGTAAATCAAAGAAGCTTAAGATAATCCAGAGGAAGCCTTATCAAAGCTCTGCTAGCTTTGAAGATTGTCTATCATTGAGCCAAAAGGATTTGATATAAAATAGGAGCTTTATTTTCTGGATTTTTTCTGAGTCATTCATCAAAGTCCAAGTTCAGTTAAATAACTCTAATTTTGAACATTTTTTAAAAAAGTTTGATGTTAAACCCATTAAAGTTTTTTTGCTATTTGTATGCCATGGACAGTTAGAAGAAAAACCTGTAAAGAATGGAAGCTTTCATCTGATGTGAACTTCTGCTTCTTCTGTTAAATCTTGAATAGGAGAAAATTAACTTACTTCTTCCATATTTTGATAGTCAGATTGGATGATGAGTAGCTTTTGTAGCTTACACTTGAATTAATTGAACCTTTGAAATGGAAATTTGAAAGCAAACCTGTATATTATTTAAGAAATACAAATTCTGTTTTAAAAGTAAGAATATTTTATAAGAAGGTTGGAGTACCTCAGAGTTTAACAGAATGTGAGAAATAACAATGCATGCCAGAGAAAATAAGCATTCCAACTGTACTACAAATGACTGTGGTATGTAAAGAGTTCACTGCATTGTTCATTTTGTACAATTTATTTTGATTGCTTATTCTGATAGGTGATTGGGGCTTTGTGGTCTTTTTATATAAGGAATAGAAATTAATGTCTTGTATGTCTGAAGAATTTATAAGGTTCGAAATTACACCTCTATGGCAAGAAAAGTCAGTGCAACAATACCTGCACAATCTTAAAACATATGTGTGTTTGATTCTAGGGGTATGTGCAAAAGAGAAATTGTGTGTGTGCATATATATATATACACATATATATATATATTTATATACATCCTCTTCTCAGGATTCTGGGTGTTCTTGAATCTGGGGCAGAAGACTGCAATAATTATAGTTCTTTAATATAATTGCTTGGATTTAATTCCTTCTTTACAAGAAGTTATATTTCTAAATGAAATGAATAGGTTTGTACCATGAACACTTTGGCCTCTAATTTAAAAAGAGAAATAAAGTCAAAACAGGGATAAGCTTTATTTGCTTTGGCCACTGGAATTACTTCATTACTGCCTAGATTTTCTACTTTTACTAAAGATTAAATCTGTGCTCTGGGCTTCCGTTCATTGTGTGGCAGCCCCTGTCAAACTTTGTAGTCATTCTAATGACTACAAATTCCAATTTGTTCATCTGTTTCAGAAGTTGAATGTGCTACTTATTCTTTGCCTAGCAAGCATATACCTCCAATGTGTGCACAACTGCATCACTTCCTTACAAATAATCATATTGAAAGGAAAAAATAAACATAGGCTAAATAAACATATTGAAAGGGAAAAAAAAGTGGCACCTGTAAGTTTTGGGACTGCCAAATCCAAAACAAAGTTCCTTGTCCCTTGATTAGCTGTTGTTTCTTTACCTATGGCTTCTGTGGTTGAACTGATGGATGGATGGATGAATGAATGACTGTCTACATCACACTCTGGGTTAATTCCCAGTTATGGAGCATGAACTCTGCATAATGTAACCCTCAGTGCTGATTACTTTCAATGTCCAGACTGAAGGACCTATTAGAGCACCCTACAGCTTCAATGCCCCTACCTTTCTTTCCCAAAACTAAATAAGCCCATGAGTATCAAATTCTTCTCTTACTGCAGAGTGGTAAAGCACTAAGCTCCAAGTATATGTCCTGATTGCACCATGATCTATATTTCTTTTTCCTGATACTGATGAGACCCGGTTGTTTACCAGCCTCAGTCATTTCCACCTGTTGATATTCTGATCACAGCAGAAAGGATAGCAAGGCATGTGTTTCTGCTGGTTGAAGAAAAGGAACCTTGTGTTCCAGTAGTGTGTTAATAACTGAGTTAACATTATGTTTTATTCTTTTTCTGTGCTCAGTCCTTGCTCTTTCCTTCCACTGCTAGTTTGGATCTTGTCCCTTCTGCTTTTCAGTTGAGTTGTTTTTTCTTCTGGGTAGCTTGAGTGCCACTGCTACAACCACCAGACTTTGAACAGAAGGAGAAAAAAGTAAAAGTTTGGAGGTAAATGTGATATATAGTAGAGCAGGGGTTTTCCCCAGGTGAAAATAAGATAGACCACCTTTATTTAGTCCTCCGCATAAAATTTTACATGATTATGTCTTAAATTAGAAGTTAAAGAAAGCAATGTAAGTTGTTAAGGAGGATAAAGTATTGGCTGACGCAACTGTTCCTGCTGAAAGAAGAAATATCAAGTGAAGGGAAATCATTAGTGTTTCTCAATGTTAGCATTGGGAGTAATTTTCTTAAATGTTTTCATTAACAACCCTTACATTAATAATAGGCAAACATTTTCAGCATAATCCTGTGACAAAATGAAGTTGGAGGGAAAAAAAGCAGACTAATATATTGCAGAGAGAATGTTTTGTCATTAGATTCTGTGTCACTAATTTTTGTTTTCATTGCTCGGATTCCGGTTGTCATTTATGTTTTTCCATTGAGAATTCCTAATCTGGAAATGATTGACTAAGGGAAGATCTTAGTATGCTGATGCAGCTATAACATGGCATTGTGGTGCATTTGCAAAAAGGCCAGAATGCAGTTAGAACTATGTTACATTGAAAAAAAAAAGAAAGAAACCAAAAAATAATAGTTGGTGTTATTAAGATCTCGATAAAACAATTTCTGAAACATTTTTTCAAGAAGAAGGAGGAAAGACAAACTAGAACTTGAGCAGCTGCAAATGCAGAACACTGTCACGAAAATGGTAAGCCAATGGAAGACCTCCAACTGGAATGGCTTAAATTGTTTGCTCTAGCAAACCAAACTCTAAGAGGTATGAGTACAATTCTCAACCATATTAGGCATAAATACTGGGAATAAAAGAACTCTTTGCCTAAAAGGCCATGCTGACACCAAATGAGTGGGTATTAATTTACCATGAATAAATATACTTCATAAACTGGAAGATTCCTAGTTATTTGGACAAAGAAATTCTGGAATGTCTCTCCACCAAATAAAATTATTAGGAGGAAAGCTGTGATTTTATTTTTTTTTTTAATTTGGACGTGTCTTAGATTATGTAAGGGATTTATATCACACAGCATGTTCCACAGCAAGTGATTTTGCTTAGAGCCTGAGACATCTGTTCTATCTCAGCGAACTTATGATGATGTTCTTACTTGTAGTTTTGGTAGTGTGAGTAGACCAAAGTAGAGCTGTTTAGGAAGTTTTAGACAGGGATGAAGAAAGGAATTTTAATAGGAATATTTAAGTGTTTTAAATATGTGGTAACAGCATTAGAGAATCGAATTTCAATGATGAAATACCTTCCCTTGCACATAGGTTGACAGTTTCATAAATATGCAAGCCATTTCTGCTAAGAGGATACAGAACCTTCAGATATTTACAGTGCTATTGAAAACATTTTCATTGTGACATTCTTGCTCTGTACATCAGCAGTGATTCATGGAGGCTGTTGTGGTTTTAAGTACCTAGAGTTTTTTATTAGTTGGGGGGGCTAGGAGAGAGGCTTCTTTAAGAAGCTGCTAGAGTTTTTCTCTGCTCTAAGCTAGCCAACATCAGGCAACAATGCCTCTGTGATAACATATTTAAGAAGGAGTAGAGGAAAAAAAAAGCTGGGCAGAACATCATGACTGCTTAAGAGACAGGAGGGTGAGGAGTTTGATTAACACCAAGGTCAGAGAAAGGAGAAAGAGAAGATGCCTTAAACACTGGAATAGGGCCCCAGCAATCTGTGAGGAACCATAGGGGCGAAGATTNGAAAGGTGTCTGTAACAACTATCAAACTGCTCACCCTTAAACTCTTAAGCTCTGATTTTAGTAGTAGTTGTAGTTGTAGTAGTAGTAAATTCTTAACATTCTAAGTTAGAGCCTGTTTTGCTTGTGTGAAGTAGTTAATAAACAGTGGCTTGTAATCCTTATCACAAAAGTCAGTTGTTTTTTTTTTTCCTTCTCTGAGAAATTTTAGATCTATGTGTGGGCTCTTGGCTTTTAGCCAGAGTCAAACCATGACAGAGGCCTACAGTATCCTTTTAGTTATAGGCTGTAAAAAGTTAAAACGTTTTCAACCTTGAAGTTTCATTGCTAACAATTGTACGTGTGTTCTCTAACTATGCATGGCATACTGCTAGCTACTTATCCCTGGCAGGTAGTGGTGTGCTTTAAGAATAACTGCTCTTGTTGCTGAACCATACATTGGACTTATCAGGCTTTGTGTCACTATGAACTGGGTTATCTCTGTCTTACAGAGTCATTGAGGGACTGTTCAGTTAGCAGCATTTAAGAATGCTGTGCAGCATGGAGAAAGTAATCCAGGTAATAGTGTAGTTGGAATGTATTAGACATACAGCAGTAATATTTTGAACCTAAGTCTTTGATCACATGAGTTTTTCATGGAACCAGGAGAGTGCAATGCTGTTGACTGAAAGGAGAAATAATAGGAAATGTCAGACACAACTTTGAAGTCAGCCTCAAAGATTGTTTGAAGCCAGAGGGCAGAGATTATTGTGCCTGGATATTGAAAGAGATGGAAATAAGTGTTGGTTGTGTATATTGTTGGCACTTTCCTTCTGAAGGCCTCAAGGAACCATCTGAACATAGAAATGAAGCTTCCACAGCCACTTGTGAGACTCCTCTCACAAGTCACGAAGTGGCTTTATAGACTCTTTCTTTCCATTATCTGTGTTGGTCTTGTCGTCTCTCCCTGGGCAGGCTTTCTTCCCTTCAGCTCCTATCACTCCGCTCCTCACTACTTGCCCTTTGTCTGTCACTGTTGCTGTTTCTTATTACTGTATCATTATTTTCTTAAATTCCTTTTGCCCACCTTTAAAGACAGCAGAGAATGGGCTGAAACTGAGCAGCATTGTGGAAAGTATAAATATACTAGAAGTTTTCTTCAAGGTCTTTGCCTTACAGATGGGATCTTCACACACGTGTTGACACTGATAGGTGTGGGGTTCCAGCAAAGACCCACTTCAGTGGCATAAGACAATACCAGTGACAAGGCAGCTACTCAGAAATCCATTGGTTAACATGTTATGAGCATCTATAACTTCTTGGGTTACTTTAGCGGCAGCACTGGGACAGTTTTCTAATTAAACTGGATTCTTCAGCATCCAGAGGCAATATTTTTGTCAGTCTTGAGTTTCATAATGCATTTTTCCAATGATATTGTAGGCAACTTATTGTGTAGATGGAGCAAGAAAGCATGAAGACGTGGAGGCTTAATGATAATTTGCAAAAGGGAAAGCTCCTTCAGGAGACAACTTTATCCCTCGATTTCCCTTTTTATTTTTTTTATGGTCTGTTCTTGAACCAAGTGAAATTTCACTGCTGTAATACAGGAAATAAAGCATACCCCTGTTCTATGTTTATGTTTTTAATTTTAAATATCATAGTGATTTTCAAACATGGAAGTGGAGTATGCATGAAAAAGTGAAGTACTGGAAAAGCTTGTACTCTTCATTTTTTAAACAAAAAAAACCTGGATAGACTGGATATAGAGGCAGATGGTGCTCCTGCATTTAAAGTAGGTATTATATTATATGTCTCATCTGCCTGTTGGTAGGAAGAAACTACTGTCCTTGTTTCAATCTCTGCATATCCTAATAGTCCTCTAGAATCAACTTTGCATCTTTCTCCTACTCTTCACAAGTTTGCAAGAGTCATTCAAAGAGTCTTCTATGTTAATTTTTAATTTTAGGATATATTTTACTTAAAGGAGGCTATAGTTTCTGTACCCTGCTCAAGGGCAGTAAAGCTGATCAGTGCAAAGCCCACATTCTAAGGCATACATTCATTACTATTTCATTCTAATGGCTTGTCCCTGAGACCTTAATATTTTTGGTGAAAATTATTATAACCTGTGACTATGTGGTGTGGAATCACAGCATATAGACTGTCATCCATTAACTGGATTTCCCTTATTTCACACCTGGAGGAAGAATGGGAGTAAATGGAAAAACATTCCTGTACTATTGCCATAATTTTTTAGAGTGCAGCAGTCACAACCAGGGAGAATAATAAGAATTAAGAGCTTTATTTTCCATGAATTAACAGATTATTTCATCCTGACCCAGTCAAGTATCTTGTTGCAGCTATGTTGGATGCACAGGAGCCTCTGTGGAAGCTCAGCCTTGGATAGCTAAAAGCACTGTATCAGGGGAGAAAGAAGCTCCTTCATCTGATTATTCCTTTCTCTCTCTCTCCTACTGATACCTTCCACAGGTGTCACCAGGACTCTGGTGACATAGTCAAACTAGATAAAATTTATTTCCATAAATATGACCACTCCCTAAATGAGAGAATCATTAAAGCATCATATTTAGGCATGAGGCCCCTGAAGTTTATCTGAGTTTAGCTGCTTTATGGCAAGGTTAAGAATGAAGGATGGAGAAACACCCAGGAGCCCATTAGATGTGTTTTTGATGATGTCTGAAGGTTGCCATGTGACCTGTCTCATTTCTCCTGGAATAATTTGGCCCCTCCTTAAGACAATTAATTTCTGTTGATCTTAACCCTGAGATTAACTCGGTTAGAGTGTGGTGCTAATAGTGCCAAGATTGGGGATTTATTTCCTGTATAAGCCATTCACTCAAGAGTCAGACTCAATGATCTTTGTGGGTCCCTTCCAACTCAGAATATTCCATACATTCTGTAACTTTGTACTCCAAAGTAATATATGAATATAGCTTAGTGGTGCAACATTTCTCTAACATTTTGTTTAAAAATTGTGTGTGTATATATATATAAACAGAAATTTGCACATTGCACTGTCAGCATTATAAACATCTGCTTCAGACTTCATGGCATTCAGATGTCTGCTAAATAGTACTTCTTTTTTGTTTGTTGTTTTTTTTAAGAAAAAATATTAAGGGGACAAACTAGTAGTTGTTACAGCTCCAATTGTATCCAGCTACTGCAGACTTGAGTTTGAACTGAATTATTTATTATTAAGTTGTCTCATCATGTTCCCAATTTGTTTTGGAGTTCTCAGACTAAATCAGAACTTAAGACATCTGTTACTTGCTGTTTTACCAATGTAGTTTTGATTTTTCTTAGCTGTTACATGGTGTAGAATTTCTTTTATTAGGTAAATAAGTAGATACCAGCAACTGTAAAGATCAAAACTGTAAAACTGCAATGTTGGAGGGGTGCTAGTTAGCTAGAAAAATAACTATTTCAATTTAAAATTATATAATAATACACTTCGTATCCCTTAAGATATTCTTTTTGAGCTTTGGTATAACTGAACAGAAATGCATTCATCATGTTTTTTATCTGAAAAAGCATCTTTATTGCCAGAATCTCATAATAACACATTTAGTCATTGTTTGCAAATGAACATTGCTTTTTTACTATCTATTTAATGTCCTATTTAAGACTAAAACAAAATATTTCAAAATCCCAGTGCACTGAACCATCAGGACAAACGGCCAAAATGCATAAATGGTCACAGAGACTTACTAATGCTTTCATTAAATGAATTCTGTTGTTTAGCTCAAACAAATGAGTTAGTTACATTCAATGTAAAGATGAAAGTTATTTATTTTTAGAGGTGATGTGAAACTTTCAGTATTTAAGTTGTATGCAAAGTAATTTTTTCTCCTTTAAATTTATGTTTAACAAACCAGTTAATGGTAGAATTGTTTTTACAGGATGGGCAAAGATAAATAAGTAGGCACAAAAGCACAAATAAATTTCAGCGTGCTTACAAGGAGAAACATCACAATGGGTGGGGTAGGTAGCATGATACAGCTTCAGCAAGGAATGTTTTTGCTGGAGAAATTTTACAAATGTAGTTGTGGTGTGTCAGCAGAAACCGGTCAAAACCTCAGAGTAAATGTTCAGAATTTATCAAATCATGTGAAACTTAAAATTTGTCTTAGGATCTTTTATTCAAACTTAATTTAGCTTTAAAATGGGTATTTTGGGCGTTGATAGCTGTATGGTCATTTTGTTGCAGAAACCTGTGGTTTTGAATCATCTTGAATACCCATCTTTTCGTAAGAATGTGTCCTCTGCCTTTACTGGGCATCAAAACACTGCACACCTAGTGTGTGGAGTGATGTATGTTGGCATAATAGTTTGTTTCCTGAATTCAGGCCTAAAAGTACTTGTAAAGACAAAACACTTTGTATTTTACATTTTAACTGTTTGTTTTAAAATTTAAATTATTTATGTATCCTAGGAAGTACCTGGAAACTTGGTAGGGCTGGTTAGTGGTTTTAACAAAAACCACATTTAAAAAAAAATTGTTTAAAATAAAGGTTGATGCTGTCAAT
>WEIV01016009.1:1583-16571 GCA_013390005.1 Calyptomena viridis | reverse complement strand
GCTTAGAGCAGAGAAAAACTCTAGCAGCTTCTTAAAGAAGCCTCTCTCCTAGCCCCCCCAACTAATAAAAAACTCTGGCTACTTAAAACCACAACAACTGGCTATGTAATATTCTTATTACAAAATAATTTAAACACCTTATTTTGACTGAAAGACGGCTTGAATTGATTTAGAAGAAAACTTGTAACTTGTGTCTTTAACTATAGTGAAATTAATTAGTAATAATAATAATAATAATAAAGAAAAATATCAGGAGTTTCTTTTCTGTTGGTTAAATTAGACATCAGTCTGTGATTAGAATCTGCCACTCAGGTAATGGAAGAAAAAGAGGTGTATTGTAATCCTTCCCATTTGTGAAACATGGAGAAGAAACAAGAATTTGTAAGCCATTGCTGTCATATTGAAGGTCAGCAATACATAATCTACATTACTTCTGTAACATTTTCACCAAGGTTTTTAGCGGAAAGCTAGCAATTATTTTAAGACAATTGCATCAAAACTTAATTTGAAGTGTGCTAGTGAGAGAAGGATGAATTAGGGAGGAAACTCATGTAATTTTCAACTACTGAATGAATGAGAAAGCACCTAAACATTGTTAGCACAGAACCAACAAGCAATGAGTTGGGGACTTGGAAAAGTGGACAACTGCACTGAGGGGATTTTTGCCTGTCCTATTGGCAGGACAGTTTTTTAGTTGTTTTTGAAAATCCATCTGATAAAAAATTCCTTATAAACTTCTGACATATGTTTGTTGATGATCTATGTTTGTTCCTGAGTACTATATAAATATTTTAATTTTTTCTTGTTTTCTCTGAGCAACCTGTTTAGAGTTCCATGAGACTTAGTTAATTCCTTTGCCTTTGTCTGCTCTGTGTTGTCACAATGATTTTTATACCTTTTGTAAGAGATGTGATTTTCATTGTTGTTATGGATAAGAATTCAATTTTGGTTTTAATACTATAAGTAATATCAAGTGCTGATTGTTCATTAAATTGCCTTTCTCTGCCCAACATTTCCGTGAAAGAATATGATTTAGTCCACCAAGCATTTACTGTGACACATAAAATTTTCTACTTTCAGTTATCCATTGTACAGGTACAGTGGAGGGGAAAGAGAGGGGCAGTAATTGCCCTGGTTTCACTAGTTCTGCATCTGTTTCCATTGAAATGAGGGATAATCTTTCAGAAAATTACTTTTCTGAGCTAACTAGCAAACAAATATAATACCTAGACTTTTGAGTATACCAGATAATAATTCAGAGTATCTAGAGATGCTCAATTTCTTAACAGGAAATAAATCATTAACATTCAAAGTTAATGAGTAACAGTGAAAAAGATTCTAATGAGCTCTGTTTTGATCAGGAACAAATGAGAGTAGTTGCTTTGACTTAAGTGGAGCTGTGTGAAAAAAAATCTGAGAATTTGGAACAAGAACATTAATTTATCAAGTGCAGCTTCTGTTTTACAAAAAAAAAATAAAAACAAGAAGAAGCTTACATGTACTTTATGCACTATAGCTGACATACAAGTTTGCTCTGACAGCATTAATTATCAGTGACTATAACATGGATTTCATTTTATGTTTTCTTTTTCCAGTTTGCAATTAGTATGTTAGAAGGTAATTTGTAGCCAAGAAATAGTGTCAGGACTCCTACATGGATGTTTCTCACAACACTCAAACATCAGATGAAAGCATAGAAGAGATGTAAGAAGGATCTGGGAACAAGAGATGAATACTACAGACACTGTCTGAATGTACAGAGATGAGTTTAGGAAAGCCAAAGCCCATCTTCAGGTAAATATGTCAAGGGAGAGGAAGAATAAGAAAAAGAGATTTTATATGTGCCAGAAAACAAACAAACAAACAAAGAAAAATAGACTAGGGAAAATGTGGACATGCTGTTAAATGAGGCAGGAGAGTTAAAGACAAAAGACATGGAAAAGGCCAAGATACCTCAAACATGTGAAGAGAGTGGTTGGGAATTGTCAACTTGGATTTACAAAGTAGAAATCATGTCTGAACAACCTAATGTCCTTCTACAATAGAATTACTTGATCGGTGGACAAGAAGAGAACAGTGGAAGTCATTTATCTTGGCTTCAGTAAAGTATCTCTCACAACACCCTCATAAACAAACTGATGAGGTACAGATTAGATAAATAGTGAGGTAAAATAAAAACTGACCGAAGACTGTGATAAGTGTTGTGAAGTCCAGTTACAGGTTAATCATACATTAGTAGTGTTCCCCAGGGATCAATAGTGAGGCCAATGCTATTTAACATCTTCATTAAGAATATATATAATAAGGTAGAGTGCACCCTAAGCAAGCTTGCATGAGATTCAAATATCAAAAGAGTGGTTAATACACCAAATGACTGTGCTGCCACCCAGATGAACCTTAGCAAGCTGTAGAAATGGATCAACAGGAACCTCATAAAGGTTTGCAAAGGGACATGAACCTGGGAAAGACTAACACCAGACATCAGTTTGGACTGGGGCCCACTTAGCAGGAAAGTAGCTTTGTGGAATAGAACCTAAGGGTCCTTTGACTATAAGGATCAAGATGACTATAAGGCAGGAGTATGCCCCTGCAACAGAGAAGGCCAAAAGTATACTGTGCTGCCTTAGGAGGAGCAGTGTTAACAAGTCTTGGGGGTGCTGGCAGGGGAAGTAATCCTTCCCCTCAGCACTAGTGAGACCCATCTGGAGTGCTATGTACTCCAGAGTTTTGAATCTCCTAGTACAAGAGTAGCATGGACTTATTAGAGTAAGTATAGTAGTGGGCCACAAATATTATAGAAGGACTTGACTATCTGTCTTATGAAGAGAGGCTGAGAGCTGGGACTGTGTGTAGCTTTCCCCCTGTCCTGTCTCGCTTCTTGTTCAGCCCAGGCATTGTTTCGGCCTCAGGCACTGGTAGGAGGAGGCTTCTTCAGGGCTTGCAAAGGGGAGAGTGTGCCCCTGCACTCCCCAGGGGATGGCTGAGGGAAACGGAGGACAAGGAAATGCTGGCGGCTCTCAATGGTTATATAATATAATATAAGTTTATTCACTCCAGAGGCAACGGGCCTTGTGGAGGGCCCAAGCTTATCAGGGATAACCAGGGAAGAGCCCTTCCCATTTCCGGCCTATGGTTCTTACAGGGGGCTCCAGCCAATGGGAAGGGAGGAGAAGGGAAGGGGACAAACCATCTGGGGTGAGGGGTGGGGATATAACAGAACATAGCAAGTAACAGAACAATAATATACAGAGAGAAATATATGCTAATCACACATTACCACAACTGTGTAGCAAACAGAAGAGAAGGCTCAAAGGGATCTTATCTACTTATTTATGTGGAAGGGGACAGTAACAAAGATAGAGATGGTCTCGTTCAGTGGTACACAGTTGAAAGGCAAGAGGCAATGAACGCAAAATGAAACATGGAAGTTCCTTTTTAGCATAAGAAACATTTTTTTTTACTATCAGGTGGTTCAATCACTGGACCAGATTGCTCAGAGACTTTGTGGAGACTCCATCCTTGGAGATATTTGAAGTTATTTGAACACATTCTTAACTACACCTGCCTTGAGCTGGAGGGCAGGATTAGGCAATTTCCAGAGGTACTTTCCAACCGCAATGATTCTATGACACTATGAATTTACTGGTAATTTCAGCAAGATACATTACATTAGGTGATCAGTGTTACTGGTATGGTCTTTGTTCCACAAGACAGACTTCAGATATTTCTTTCCTGTGAAATCACTTAGTTTGCACTATAAAGATAACTTATTGTTAATTTCTTATCTCGAAAGATCATAAACATTTTAAAATGTCACCTAATAATGCTCACAGTGACTAATGTTTCAAAGACTTTTAAATTTGGAAAACATAGGTATGTGAATTGATCCCTAAAATGAGAAAAAAATTTTCCCAACAAGGATAAAGTAAAGAGCTGGTCTTTAATGGAAGCTTCCAGGTCCACAGTGTACATAGACATGTGCTCCCACCATAGCACTGATACTCCTTTTTCAACACTAATCAATTATCACATCTAATGAATATATCCAATCCCCAAATCATTCATCCCTCTCCTGCCCCCCAAGTCTGTCCCTTGGAGCTTCTCCAGGGGGTTTTGGGCCTTCTATCTTGCTTTGTCTACCCCATATCTTGTTGTTTCCCTTCAGTTTCATGTCCCAAACAGGATATTCTTGCTAGAACTTGTTATTCCCAAAAAGAACATTAAATAACATTTCACAGACTGTGAGAAAGAGGCTTTCTACCATCCTAAATTTAAGAATCCACGCAGCTATGCTAAAATCCAGAAATGTGAAGAATATAAGAAATCTTAAGGCATCGGAGTCAGCTTTCCCTGCAGACTAGCTTTTTAATACCTTATTGGATGATTCTGAGTGACTGAGCAAGGGTTTCTGGAATAAATCTATCATCATCTCCAATTACTTCTTTAATAACAGGATGTCTTCAGATGAAGGAACTCACTGATCACTCACTGTCTGGTGGGGGTTTTTTGGTGGTTTTTTGTGGCTTTTTTTGGTTTTGTCCCCCCCAAAATAAATGTCCACACTCCAGAAATGTAGATGTTATTGTTTGTTTGTGGTTGGTTGTGGATTTTTTTCAGTGAGTCAAAGGTTGACTTATGAAAACCATTTTATTTGCTGTGTTCAGATAGAGTTAGAAACTAGTTCATATGGGCCAGTAACATCTTAATGGCCTATCTGAAATAACTTATCTTTTTTTAATGGTTCTCCCAGACAGTGCTGAAATGCAGCTTAACATTTTTAAAAATCAATAACAGGAAAAAGGAAAGAGAGAATACTATAGAAAGTGTTAGACATACTTTTCACAACTATCTTGCTTTCTATTTCCCCTGTGCTCTCCAGAGAATGTAGCTTTCTTCAACAGATTCTGCCTGATTCTTGGAAGGGAATTATTCTAAATCCACTTAACAGCCTGTGACTGTAGTTACTCAACTGCACTTATCTAGTTTTGAAGATGTCAGGGGAAAACACATTACCCTGGATCTGGCAGACCAAGAGGGGCAAACCTCTACATAGTTCCATTTCTGAGGTCCAACCAGCAATGAGGCTGAAACTGTATTCCCAGCAGGAACACACGGGTAGAAGATGTGTATAGACCACATATATGCAAGCAGCATTTGCATCAATGCAAGCAACAGTCTCATCCTGCTCCTGACTTTGGATGAGCAAGGTGAAGATCTGCTCCTGGGAATATATGTACTACTCTTCTCCTACTAGCAGCTGACCTTGGACACTCAATCTCTCCATTGACTGGTACCTGGATATACGAGTTCTTGAAACTGCACCTCCACTCCACCTGCTGGTATAAAGTAACTCATGATCACATGATCACATGATGCCAAAATGGACTGGGACTCACATCATCGCCAGTAGCCAACTGCCCTGTGGTTTCAACCCTAGAATGGCATAGACACCAACTTGCTGGGTGAGTTGGTCTCACTGGCAGCTGGGTAGGACTCTCCTGGGGGTCCTTGATAGCCAGCTTGTCTCATACTCTTGACCCTAAAGATACGTGCCCGTCCTTGGTCCCCAGGCTGCATCACATACCTGCCAGCTGGTCCATTTTGATTCTTACTAGAACATGCATTTGCTGCAATTGCTGGCAGAATGGGCTTGTGGGTCTCTGGCTGTTGGTCCCACCCCCATGGCTGGCACTTGATCTCACTCACTCTGGTCTCCAGTTGGCATGTAGGCAAATTGGCCAGTGTTCCCAGTCCAGCTGATGGCACACAGTCCTGTTGTTCCAGTTGCTGGTGCTGTACACATACCCTATGATCCAGAAACCCCCATTTTTTGGTACTAAAACTTTCTCATTCTAGTCTCTGCAGTTGCTGACATCACAGATGTATGAGCCCTCCAACCAGTGGTCTGACTCCAGTTACTGCACTCAGACCCTCCAGTATACACATGCATACAGATATATCCCTTATCCAGTAAGAGAATCAGAAGGAAAGTCGATAAGAAGTTTGACCAGATAGAGCTGTTTAAGTGCAGGATGTGACTAAATAAGTGCAGTGATCATAACGTTATTTATTTACAAGCAACCAGCCTTTTTTATCCCTATTTTTCTATTTTCCACACACTTGTTTCTCTCCAAATTGCCTAAATCCATCCCTTTTCCTGCCCTTGGTTCCATCTCCAATCAGCCAGTAACGTGTCTTATACAATCTCACCATGTCCCATTCCTCTAGGCAGAAACCCACCTTCAGCTGGCAAGACACTTTATGCTTCACTCATCATGACGAGTTTCACACCTGGGCAATGGGGCTGAGGGGCTCCTGGGACAGGCCTGAGAAGGGCCTGGACAGAATATCCCTTTTTCTGGAGCTGTGGTTCTTCTGATGGACTTGAGAGCATGAGGATAAGGCTCATTTGTAGGTATGCAGATGGTTTTTATTACCTGATTTAACATAATAGACTACAATTTCTTGAGTATTGTACTTTAGCAAAGACAGAGTTTATTTCCCTAGAAAGTCTCTAAAAATGCAACAATGATTTCTATAGGTATAGTCTGTATTTTTGTGAGTGTGCATTCAAAGTAATATATGAGAATTAAATAGTTAATTAATGATGCTAAATGTCTGTCTGAGCTTCTGTTTATAATGGTCAAGACATGTCATTCTTGGGTGATATACTTTAATGGTCTCTATGCTAATATCTTCAGATGCCTTCCAGCCATTTCTGTGTAGGTATCCAGAAGAAAATTTTGACTTTCAGAACTGTCTCAGCCAAATGAGGTACTTGGACAGCCGGTGTGGACAGGTGACACTGGATCTTGTATCTAATTTCTTACTTATTTTATGACTGAAAAACAATGCAGTCTATTGTTACTGTAGAATTATATTCTCTGTTAGTTTGAGATGCCTTGACCTTATGCAAGGAAGATTCTGACTTAAATTCATTTTGACAATTACCCTACCCCTATCTATCTCTGTCAGACTGTCTTCTACCTAAATATCTGAAAGCTTCATAGTCTGTCTGCTTTTGCTTTTGCTTTTTTTGTCTATTTCTCCCTGAGCACAATAATGTTATTATTGACTATTGGACTCTAATAACATTAAGAAATGCTTCCTTGGCTTTTTCATAGTTATTAGTGATGTCTGAAGTGATGGTAGTACTACCAGTGAGGAACTTTGAAATCATGAGTCTTTGAACTCATTACTGACAGGAAAGTGCATTGCGTGTCGAAATAAACAGCAGATTGTAATTTTTTATTCCTTTCATGCTATAAAACACTTTTTCAGGAAAAGCTTAGTTCAACAGTGAACAAGAGTGCTATTTTCAGAGAAAATTACAACTAAAGAATAAAGTCTCCATCTTTTATACTAAGGGGATGAATGGTCACATCCAGTAAATCAGTTGTACAAAACTCTCATCCAGTGGCTCTCTTCAGTGATAATGATATAATATATATATGTATGTAAAATAACACATATATATTATAACATATATAATAAAATAATGTATTTGTTGAAATATTAATCCAACTCTTTTATTTTAAGTAACTACAGTTTAAGAATTCTGCAACTGAAGAAGTTGTTTCATACCTTAACTGCTAGGTAGTTATTTTTGCTTTCCTTCATTCTCTTACATTTCTTTTCTTCATATTTTTCTATCAAAAAACTTTTACGTGTTCAAAATATCCTTAAAAACCTGTTAAGAGACCTTAATGTCTTGTCTGCAACAACTAACTGCAGGAACTCTTTGTTTGTGCAGTGAACATTTAAAATATCTAACATATGATAACTGTAACAGACAGCTAACAGGATATGCAGATAGTGAAAAAAAAATCTGCTTAGGGCCCTGGAGCAGAAAAAACCTCAAGTATATTCAGTTAGGCTTATTAACATGTGAAGGAAAAACCACGTTTCAACACTCAGTTACTTAGAGTTGTTGCCTTTGAGATGAATTGGAGAGTTTCTTTTACCTTTCTGATGTATAATAAGGCTTATTTTTTTCTCCACAACACAAATGTTTTTGCTATTTAAAAAAATTAAATTGTTATTATTAGATCTTCATTTCCTCCTTTTTGCCTGAAGATACTGGTAAGGTCTTTAAAGGACAGAAACATTAATGTCACATGAGGATACTGCCTGAGCCTCAGCCTCTAGAGAAAGGATGTAGATGCATATTCGCCATGCATTTAACTTTATAGTTTATGCAAGGCACAGGTTTCCTTTGACATAATTGGCATGGTCCCTGCTGAGTTCTAAGATCTTTTGAATTCAGTAGAAAGGTATGTAACCCATCTGAGTTCAGTATATATTAATTTTCACTGATGTTACCTGTAGGAAACACAGAATCTGATTGTGGTTTCTGTTTGAGAGGTAATTACATTGAAGACCATGGTAGGAGCCACAGCTATATTGAAGCATGAGTAAAAAACAAAGTGGAAAGGGAGAGTTTGGTGAAACAACTTCATTCACCTACATCTCTGAACCTAGAACAACTGGCACAATACTTGCCACAGAAATTCGTGATACTACATTGTACTGTACAAGTCATGAAGGCATTTTAACTGTTTACAGTAAGCTTGAGCTTAGCTTTGATATGTGTCATTGAAATCAGTAGAAGCTTAATAGTTTATATCTGAAACAAAGCTTTTGTGAACAGGGCTTCAAATTCACTGCAATTGTGATGTAGGTGGAATGATGTTTTCCAATAGATATTATCATATTGCAAAAATATGTACATACAAACTGGGGAATGAGATGCTGAAAACCACTGCCACAGAAAGGGATCTGAGGACCCTGGTTTGTGACAACTTGAATATTCATCAGCAGTGCCCTGACAACCAGGGGGCCAACCGTGTCTTGGGGGGCATCAGGCAAAGCACCATGAGCCGGTCGAGGCAGGGGGTTGTCCTGCTCTGCCCTGCACTGGTGAAGCCTCACCTTGAATATTGTGTGCAGTTTTGTGCAACACCATAGAGGAAATACATTAAGCTGTTAGAGAGTGTCCAAAGGAGGGCAATGAGGGTGGTGAAGGGCCTTGAGGGAGCAGCTGAGGTCAATACTCTCAGGCACATAGTGTGACTCTTACAGATGATCCTTTGCAGTGCTGAGAGTTGGACTTGATGATCTTTGTGGGTCCCTTCCAACTCAGCATATTCTGTGATAAAATTCTGTGATAAAATGATGTAGCATTTGGTAAATAGTTTCAAGAGTAAAAGTATATGCTTTGCAATACTGGATAAGAGGAGTACTTTACAAATGCAATCAGTAGCAATGCAATCAGAGGAAAATAGCTTTTGGGAATGCTTAATGAATCAGGACAATTTCTTAAAGTTATAAATACTACATTTCTCAGTCTGATGGGATTTTTCTGTTGAGGCTATAAACTTGATTATATGACAAAATACTTTAGACAACATAAGCCCTGAGGCATTAAGCATTTTAAGGCAACAATACCAAAGTCATTCTGTGCAGAAAGGCAGTCAGAGACATAAAATAGGTCTGCCTTTTTTTTGACTGCATTTCACTTTGTTGAATTCATCCCCATTTTTGCAGAGTGATGGTGAAAACAGCATAATGAACTACCAAATCAAAAAACCTAAATATAAATTTTTACAAAAGATGAATGGCAAAAAGAATGACCATCCAAAACATCTGAAATCTAGTGCAATCTGTCAGTCTTAAAAGCAGAACTCTGACATCCTTTAGAGATTGTCTTGATGTACAAAGGGAGGGGAAGAAAGGGTTGAGCCCCACCACAAATGGTGAGGGATCCATTTGTCCTTGCCTATTGATTTTCAAAAGTGACCTACTGTCTCTTCTATTAGGAATGCTTTGGTTTTCTGTTTAAATTCTGTGACTACCCAGTTTGCTTTTACTGGCATAGTCTAGCACTCACGCTTAATATAGAAGCTGTGGTTAGACCTTTACTGTGCTCTGATGAAATGCATTTTGAAGATGTAAGACAAATGCTGAAATTTCTGGAAAAGTTTTTTGGGCAACTTGTCTTGTAATATACCTTTTGCACTGCCATAGAAAGTGTGAATATATGTAGAACAAATTTTAAACTGAAGTAAAAGGCCAGAAGGAACATGTGTGAAATAAAAAAGCCCAACAATCTATAATTCTACAAATGTTACCTTTTGGGGAATTTTTCAAACTGAGCCAATTTGCCATAAGTTTGTGGTGCTTGTATGAGAAATTGAGTAATTTGAGTAACAATGAAGTGAATGTTATGTTGCAACTGAGTAAATCTCTATATCCATGAATTAGAGATCTCTGGGATAGGTGTATTTGCCAGTTTTATGCTTTAAAACTGAATGTTACCAACTTCTCTGGTGAACATTATACTTCCTGCTCATGGCCTGCTCATTCTTATTAATCAGCATTACTGTGTATGAAATAAGTAGTCTTTAAAATACATGTTCTAAATTGGCTTTGACTATACAATGTCATGTTAAGTAATAATGGCTGCAGTTCTTGGTGTCCCTTTCTTTAAGAAAACTGAATGATCAACCTTAGATCTTTGACAGATGTTTTTATTCTACTGCTCCTCTCCAGAAGGGGAGTCTCTTGTCTGCTTGTTTGGTTTACTTCTGTCTTGCCAATTGTTCTTCAAGAATGTTCAGCAGGATTTCTGTCTATTTGCATTCCCTTTACTTATCTGGTTTTTGACAACTTTTGTTACTTGAGTGCCTCCTACCTGCAACTGCATCCACCTGCCTTTACTCCTTTCACTCACCTATTTCACTAAAATTTTGGCTGTCTGTACAATCACAATGTTTCAAAATGCATGCTGTTGTAAGCTACACAATTTTACTATGCTTGTATTTGGATTTAAGGCATGCTAATATTAATTATGTCCTGATTGGTATATTCAGAATTTATAGATGCCACAACTTTTGGCAATATATGAATGGAATACAGCTTTTCCATTAGCAGAAATAAAAATTCTCTTTAATCCAGGAATATTTGATCATTTAGAGTTGTTTTAATTATATTAGATGTTGAACTTTCTGTCTTTTTCTAAGCAGGTTTTAAGGTATAAACCCCTCCACGTGCACTGTTTCAAAATATCAAGGGTGTTTCTTTAAAATAATATTTTTTAATGCAGAAGACTTCTATTAGTTTGTAAAATAGCTCAGTTTTTGTTCTACTCTGCATATATTCTGAAGATAATCTTACCAATGCTAGATATGTCTGTGTGGTTTCCCTAATGAAAACATGTCATAACACTTTCCTAATTGTGTTGAGAATTCCAAATACACACTTAACTGTGTTGCACTTCAAATGTTCACAAGCAGTTAATAACTAAATAAATAAACCTATCATTAATTATATTCATCTGGAATGTTTTCAACAACATCTGTTATGGATATTAATCTTTCCATCATAAAAAAACATTCCTTAAAATGTATTGGTGGATTTTGTTCTTTAATTGTTTCTCCTAGCATAATTAAGGACCAAAGTTTTGGGGCACAGTGTCTTGGTTTTATTTGTTCTGAGTGATGTGTGTCTGTAAATATCCTCACACATATGCACTAGACAGTTTGAAGGCTGGAATTGTTTGATAAATTGCAGAATCATCCAAGAAAATTACTTCAACATCTTCCGAGTAAGCAGCTATTCCTTCTCTGTCATTGTTTCAGTTAGAAATTCTTTGTTGGCACAAACAGCTCAAGGGAAAAATTACTTTTCTTATGAGGGTGCTTGTATGGATACAAAGCAGTCAGTGTCGTCTTCTTTACATTGAACTCTGAGCTTTATCACCTTTTTATTCTAGGTTTATTTTAATACTCTGAAATTATTTGTTCTTATTGTGATGAAGGACTGTTTTTGTTGTAGTACTGTGGCTGCCTGGCAGATTGTTTTAGTTGTTCCAGCCTTCAAGAATATTAACAAGCAATAGCAAGATGAAAGGTTAGAGAAAACTCTGTTTGGCAAATTAAATCTTATTATTTCCTCAGCATAAATTGCCAGGTGTGTAGAAATTACTTTTTTAAGATTAATTTAAAAGATAAATATTATTACCTTGCAGTATAGATATTTAGACAAAAGAAAACACTAATATTAAAGATATTTACCATCAGCTGATGCTCTCTGAAAAATACTGAGATAGCTCCTCAGTGCTGTCCTTGGGTACAACTGCATCTGCTTCCATGGACCTCTATCAGCAAATGTCGTGTAATTTTTCCATCAAGGTACAGAAAGCAGGTTATACCCTGCAGCTGCCCCACTCACTGCTCTTTTTCCTCAGGGTCTTCACTGCTTCTCAAGAAGGTTTCACATGGAGATATGGAATTGAGAGCAATCAGTAGGGCATCTTAGAAGACTGTATTCCTATTTCTCACTTGAACATGTTCAATAGAATGAGTATTTCAAATAAGTAATTGTTCACTGTCTGTTGGGCACCTCATATTTGGGCTTCTTAAAAACAAACAAAAACCCCCCTACTAGCTCTTAAAATGACCATACTTAAGAGATACTTAATAATACAGTTAATGTGATTATAGTGGTGTTTTTTCAACGTAGCATGTTTTTTTTTATGGAAACTTCCATACATACACTTAACACCTGCCAATTTATCACCTTCAACATGCAGTGGGAAAATCCATTTCCATGCTTCAAAATCCCGCCAGACTTTTCATAAAATTTTAGTGGTTTTGGCTTTAGGAATCAAAACTTTATATGACTGGTTGGATTATGTTTTTTAAAGGCTGAGTTTCGAAACTATAATGAAAAACACAGCATGTTTAGTTCGATTTAAGGACTAATAAAGTCAGAAAAATAGCTAAGTAGTGAATCTTCAATGCATTATTTGCTTTTTATACTGTGTGGATGATTACATTGTCAAACCTTTCAGACTAAATTTTTTTATGTTATGCTATAGCAATAAACATTTGCAAATGGATTAGATATTGGTGACATGTATCAATGATACATTTTTAAATTACTGTGTCTTATGCCATGGAACATATTGTCTTCCACCTCAAGATGACAAAGCTTCTGTCTTTGGAGAGAGGAGCACTTAAGCTTTTGATAAGGGGGATGATTTAATGTCTGTAATGTTGACAAATGTTTGTGAGCTCACTCTGATGTCTTGTGAATCTGGTAGGTAGCACTGTGTCAATGGTAGTCCTATTCACTGCAGTTTTCTGAGCTGAACAATGGTGGCGGAATCCAAGTCTGAAGAGACACTATTTTTTGTTTTGATTGCAGATGGCATCACATAGATATAGCCATATCCAGAAATCCTGTGTGACACAAAAAGTGAAGTGTGTCCAATCACAGAGTAAAGATTCAGTCCCTTTGGTGCTGTCATTCCATGTAACAGATTTATTAACAATACAGTAGCTTCTCTGATGCTTTGTCCCCTTCCTGCTGGAGGTAGAAGCCTTTCATGTATCCTGCATAGGAGAACAGAGATTCTACTAGGACATGATCAACTCTTAATTCTGGAAGTTTTTCTAGCTGCCTATTGGAATCAGGAAGGCTAAAAAGATTTGATTCTCCTTGAAAAGCTGTTGACTGAAACCTTCTAGGAGTTCCTCAAACATAACTTGTGCTCCCTCAGATAAGAATAGGGTTGTTATTAAAAAGAACTCTCATAACAAACACAGTAAATAATTATTTGATAACTTAATGAAGTAGAATCATATTGTTCTTTTTATTTGTCAATAAACTGTTTAATGACCAATGGTAAGAGAAGAACAGACAAACCTTTCCTGCTCAGAGAGGATTTGAATCTTTCTTGATTCTTGACTCATTTGCTAAAGATACAAAAAATATTCTTGGATAAAAAAAACTCCCTACTGTGTTGTCCAAAACAAAATCAGGTGGGCACTGTTGCAGTCTTTACAGCTGTGTAGAAAAGGCATGATCTAAAAGCTAAAATAAACTCTGGAAGAAACTACATCCCCACAGCTGGCTTCTCAGGTCTAAAACCTACTTGTCTTAAGCATGTTGTTACAGTGGCAAATTTTGTCTTCTTATGGGGAAAATTAACTTTCATAACATCCTTCTGTAGTTCATCAGGTGACTTCACGGACACTTCTTGGAAGTGGTCAGACTCAAGTCTTATATGCTGCGGTGAGATGGTTGTTGTTCTCAGACCTCCTTATGAAGCTATGGGGACTATTTTTGAAGTTCTCAACAGAAGACTTCAAATATCTTCTACTGGTGTAGTAGATGACTATATTGCTTTGGGAACTGCCTTCGCAAACTGACTGGTGTTTGTTTAGGATAACTCATATTTTTGCACTGACTATGTAGAAATACATGCAGTACCTGAGCAGGTTAATTTGGGAACAACAAAAAAATCTCATGTGGAACATGTGGCAGTCACATTACTATGTTAAGGCCTAAATGGTGAGCAGAGTTAACTTCTTGACAAATGTTGTGTACTGAGATGTAGAAAAACATTTATTGATAGTGTGTGATGCATCCTTTCTTGGTGTACTGGACACATTGGAAAAGCTTTGTGGGGGTTTCGTTCCAATTTAATTTTATAATTCTTGTGCAGAATGGTGAGAAGGAGGTAAGGATATACAAGTAGGAAGGAAGCATGAAAAATAAATAAAAATATCATTTTTATTTGAAGAACTGTGGAGCATGGCGCAAGCATATTTCATACACTGGCAGTGGATCTGAGGAATTATAGAATCATAGGTTGGGTAAGGTTGGAAGGGACCAACCTCCCTGCTCAAGAGGGGTTGTCCTAGAGCACATGGTACAGGATTGTGTCCAGACAGTTCTTGAATATCTCCACCAAATATGACACCAAACATGGGCAGCCTGTTCTAGTGCTTAGTCAAGACGAACAGTAAAGATGTTTATCCTTATATTCAGGTGGCACTTCCTGTGCATCAGATTCAACATGTTGCCTTTCATCCTGTTGCTTGGCACCATGAAAAAGCAAGATTTAAAAGAAAAAAACTAACAACCAAACAAGACAAATCAAAAGAGTTGCATTGCATTTTTTTGCATTAGGTTGAATAG